>SKCR01050865.1:0-42387 GCA_019454045.1 Zanthoxylum bungeanum | reverse complement strand
TTATCGAGATGGACCTAAACAAGTAATCACATAGCTCATTGACAAAATCTATTTACTTTCATTTCTTCCGTGGCAACCAGGTGAGGAGAAAACTATGATAGCCTGGTAAATGCTATAATCATACTCCATTACCGTGATTCGTTCACCCTGAACCAACTATTCAAACTCTCTAACTCTAAACATCCCTTACACTTTCAGGCAGAAACCGAGTAAGAAAGCTTCATTAAATTCCTCACATTGCAAAGGTAGAGCTGTAACTGGTCTGTTATGACAATACGACTAATACCAGGCAAGAGCTAGATCTTGCAGTTGAAAACTCACCAATTGGATTGTCCTAACAGGGGGTACACCCTAAATCATGGCGATCCAATCACATTCTTCTATGAAGCCATTGGGGTTAATGTTAGGCTCAGTTCCGAAAAAAATGGATGGGTGCAACTTCCTGAACTCCTGTAATATTACTACTAACTATTGCCATTGAACAACCGGAACTTAGGTTTGCATTTGGATAGGTGGTGGGGGAGGTACAGCTTGAGCTTGAACTTGTTATTGCTTCTGGTTCATAAGGTTCACTGGAGTTTGCAAAGTCTAATGAATTTGTTGCATTCCCACAGGAGCAGCCTTAGGTGATGGAGATTCGACTGCAGGAGGTACCCTTATCTTGTGCCTTATACGAGTGTAGACAACAAAACCTGGGCGACGCTGTTCTAGGCTCGCGGCCTAGTTGGGAGTATAAAATAACATGGAGTCGCCACCCGGTGTGAACCGGGACAAAGATTTAAGGCCGCACTCACCCCTCGGAAGGGAAGACCTGAAACCGTTGGGTTCGGAATGGTCGCTTACTTATGTCACTTGTGATGATATGATTTGTGCAATAAATAACCGAATCTATTCAACATTCATGCTCAAGGGTATTTAGATCTAACATGCTTTCATCAAAAACTCCACGCAATATAACACAATGAGCATATTGAACCATTAAACCAAAGTAAACACATAACTAATTAAACATAAAATAAACTAAACAAAGCATCATGCATAAAGAATAAAGAAACGACATGCCTAAATAACATAATCATGCTTCGAACATTAATAATAAACTAAATTAAATCATGCTTAAAATAATAAATAAACAACCTATACACTATAACATGCTCGAATACAAATTTGGATGAGACGAGATATGTGTATCTTAAGTGGTACGTGGAGTTGTATCCCGAGTGCAGACCGCAATACCGTCCATTCAGAATCGGCTACGGAATTTACGTCCGGGTTTCCATCCGATATACCACAAAAGGGGAACACATACCCCGCTCATCACATCATGCCTCAAACGACTCTCATGCAATAATATTTCAAAATAAATAAAATAAAACGAAAGAAGATAAGTAAAAAGGTGCCCTCAGGTCTAACCTCTTTTGTCGTCTCAAGAAAGGGCGTTACACGTCCGTTGGAAGGGTGAATGATCTGCTACTCTTTTAGTTCACCAACTCAACGTCTTTCCTCACTGTTTTCCTGTTCGGGCTGCTGTTTTTACTCCGTTTTGTGGTGTTTCTGGTTGCGGTGTTTAGCTTACTGGTTTGCGGTAAATGGTGGACTGTTTTGCAGTTTTGGAGGGCTAAGGGGCTGCGGTTTTTTTTGGTGTTATTTGGGGGAATTTCTGGACAGTTTATGATGCAGTGAGGGTCTGTATTGGGAGGGTATTGTTTGGTAATTTCAGGCTGTATGTGGGGGCTGTATGCGGCTATAAATGGGGTGTGTGATTAGGTGTTGAAGCTAAGTGGGTTGTGGCTTAAGGGTGCTATTGACGTATGGAGCAAGAGGCAGGTTTGTGTTGTGGATTGTAGGCGTGGTGAAGGGGCGTGAGTGGAGTTGAAAGGCTGATTCTTGGTGCGTGGCTTTGAGGCTGGTCAGAGGGATAATGTGTGCAGTTTGTGTGCGTGAAGGTGAGTGTACGTGTGGCGTGAAAGGCTGGAAGGGCAATTGGCGTGAGTGGGTCTTGGGGTTGATGCGTTGTGTTGAGTGAATGTGAGAGTAAGGTGGCGTGGAGTTGTTGAGATTTAGCGTGAGGATAGGGGGCTATGACAAGCGTGTTTCAAGAGGAGGGGCAGGCGTGTAGTGGGCTGATTCGTGGACAATGGCTGCGCTTTGAGGAGGGCGTGAACGTTGGCAGTTTGTGAAGGCATGTTAGGGTTATTATTATTTGTATTTTTTGTGTGAATCTGCCAGTCAGCCAGCGTTTGGATGTGTGGGTTAAGGGTTCTTTTTATAGGCTAAGGGAGGGGATTCACCTTGTTGGGGAAGGAATAGGATTTGTGTATTAATTGGATATCTTTTAATTTAGTATATGATAAGGAAATCTTTTAATTAGAGGAATTGATTTGATTTGTTCTTTTTAGTTAAGGATATGATTTATTTAATTTAGGAAGGTGATTTAATTTAATTTAGGAATGTGTTTTATTTAAATTAGGAATTTAATTTAATTTAATTTCAAGTTCAATTTAATTGGTGAATGTGATTTAATTTAATAAGTTTAATTTTAATTGGTTTTCATTATTTAATTTGTGAGATGTGTTTTAATGGGTTTAGTGTGTGTTTTAAAACAGAGGTCCAACAAGCGAACCCGAAACGAAAAAGCGAGTTAAATCTGACAAAATGCTAATTTCCAACTTTACCCTTCCAACGTCCGTTTCCCGCGGCTTTCACAACTAAAGAGGTAGTGTCTCCATACGAGACTCATCATCGGGCTGATATGCAAAAATGCAATGCCTACAGTCGCCCCCACTTTGATGGGACATGTGCAGTGTGTGATAATGACAATCCTATCAAAGTACGTGCAATGCATTTTTACTTACCTGGCTCGCCAGCTGTCACCTGGTCTGCCTGCTGCTTTGAACTGAGTTGATATGGTGGCGAGGTGCCTCGACCCCTGGGTTTTGTTCCTGAACCACCGAATGTGAACTATGCCGATGATGCAGTGGGCCCTCGACCCTGGGACGCATCCCGGAACTGCAATTGATGTGTGGGCCCTCGACCCTGGGACACATCTTAAAAGTGATGATGAATGAATTCTTGGCTTGCCAGCAGCCACCTGACTTGCCTGCTGTTTTGAACTGAATTGATATGATGGCGAGGTTCCTCGACCTCTGTGCTTTGTTCCCGAACCACCGAATGTGAACTGTGATGATGATGCAGTGGGCCCTCGACCTTGGGACGCATCACGGAACTGCAACCGACAACGGGGGCACCTCGACCCTGGGCACGCATCTCGACCCAATACCGCTGACAATACGGACCTCGCCCTGAATATGATGATGTAGTGGGCACCTCGACCCTGGGCACGCATCTCGACCTGGAACTACAACCGACAACGGGGGCACCTCGACCCTGGGCACGCATCTCGACCCAATACCGCTGACAAAGGGACCTCGCCCTGAATATGATGATGTAGTGGGCACCTCGACCTTGGGCACGCATCTCGACCCAGAACTACAACCGACAACGGGGGCACCTCGACCCTGGGTACGCATCTCGACCCAATACCGCTGACAATAGGGACCTCGCCCTGAATATGATGATGTAGTGGGCACCTCGACCCTAGGCACGCATCTCAACCCAGAACTACAACCGACAACGGGGGCACCTCGACTATGGGCACGCATCTCGACCCAATACCGCTGACAATAGGGACCTCGCCCTGAAACGGATGATTTGGTTGTGCTAACCCGTACCTAAGGTGTCGCAGATAGATGATGGTCCATTTCCGAACCGTGCTCCATTTCCGGAGTGCCATTTCCGGCATGTTAAACCTCATTTCCGAGGCATCGCTGATATGATGATGGTCCATTTCCGAACCGTGCTCCATTTCTGGAGTGCCATTTTCGGCATGCTAAACCCCATTTCCGAGGCATCGCTGATGTGATGATGGTCCATTTCCGAACCGTGCTCCATTTCTCGAGTGCCATTTTCGGCGTGTCTATTCCTGGACTTGTCCATTCCCGGACTATATCTCCATTCTCGGAGTGCCATTCCTGGCGTGCCATTCTCGGCGTGTCCATTCCCGGACTAAACTGATCTGATGTAATGTGGGCCTCTCCCCCAGAATTCCATACCCGGTAGAAACTGATCTTATGTAATGTGGGCCTCGCCACCAGAATACCATACCAGGCAAACTGGTACTGAACCAATGTGGGCCTCGCCCCCAGAATGCCATACCCGGCAATGCTGATACTGATGCTAATGTGGGCCTCGCCCCCAGAATGCCATACCCGGCAGAAACTGATCTTATCTAATGCGGGCCTCGCCCCCAGAATGCCATATCCGGCAATGCTGATACTGATGCTAATGTGGGCCTCACCCCCAGAGTGCCATACTCGGCAAGATTGATACTGATGCTAATATGGGCATCGCCCCAGACTGATGCCGATGTCTGATGTGGGCCTCGACCTTGGGACTCATTCCCGAAACTGCTGAAAAAGTGGGCCTCGACCCTGGGATCCATTACCGAAGCTACTGGTAAGGTGGGCTTCGGCCTTGGGATTCATTCCTAAATCCTGATAATGTGGGCCTCGACCATGGGATTCATTCCAGATTCTGACCTTGGATTCATTCTGAATTCTGACGACGTGGGCCTCGGCCCTGGGTTTCATTCCCTGGATTCATTCCAAAATTCTGATAAGGTGGGGCCTCAGCCCTGGGATTCATTCCCTGGATTCATTCCAAAATTCTGATAAGGTGGGGCCTCAGCCATGGGATTCATTCCCTGGATTCATTCCAAAATTCTGATAAAGTGGGCCTCAGCCATGGGATTCATTCCCTGGATTCATTCCAAATTCTGACCTCGGATTCATTCCGAATTCTGATGACGTGGGCCTCGGCCCAAACTGATATTGATGTGGGCCTTGTCCCTGAGACTCATCCCCAAAACTGAAACTGATATGTTGCTGATTCTGGTTGGCTTTGTCTTTACCGCTTTCTCTTTTTCCTTTTTGAAACCTGTGAATAAAAAAAAAGACAAAGATTGCATGTATATGACGTGTATACATGTATGCATGAATGTGTTTCCTATTCCGACGGGTTAGGTCTTCCTTGTGCTCCTCGGTTATTACTCGGTCTTCTCTCTAGTCTCATGACTCAATATCTTGTTATGTCCCTGATTCATGATGTGGTAGACTGGTCGCCCCCAGTCTTGGTTTACCTTTCTAGTCTCCGCTGTTTGCACTTGGTCAAGATGAACCACATGGTGGGGCCTTCCATATTATCATGCTATGTCACATGCTACGAAATAGTCCCAATAGTTATATCATTGTCCTCAAAGAATGCTCAGTAATGAAACCAGAGAACATTCAAAACACTCAATGCAACTCAAATCTGAGTTTTTGAATAAATGATCTATGCCAGTCTCAAAGTGTGTGTGTGCAAAGGTTCTTTTGCAGATTCATCCCCGGGTAAGCTAACTCAATGATTTCATTTCAAAAATCGGGATCGATGGGTCAAACCAACCTAGATGTCTCAATTATGCCTGCAGTTGCTTTTCTGTGCTCAATGTGGTATGGTTTTCTTCTTTCTTTTCCTTTGTCTCTCGTTTCATTTTGAACTTCATTTTTTTTCTTTTTTTTTTCTTTTTTTTTTCAACACACCTACCCTTTAAGGTAGCATTTCTCCTCATGGTGGTCCTAATACTCACCCATGGGTAGCTTCACGCTTATTGGTTATAGGTGGTTCAATTCTTTTCTTTAGAGACTTTTCTTTCATTTTCAACCATACCACACATCATAACATAAGCAAATCAAGATAGACATCTAAGCAAACGGTCATTAACCGACCTACAATTTCTTCAACTAGTCACCTTGCCAACTACTCAGGTTTTCACTGCTAAGAACCATAATCAAGTGCTTACGAGTCTAACATAGATCAATCACTCAAAGTATCAGATAAAAGCACATCAAAAGTTTATCGTTTCTAAGGTTTCACCTTAAAGCAATCAATTTCATCATTGGACTTATGTCTAACTATCAAGGACTAAAAACAAACAATTTTTTTTCTTTTTTTTTTTTTTCCTTTTTTTTTTTTTTTTTTTTCTTTTTTTCTTTTTTTCTTTTTTTTTCTTTTTGAAGGCCCCCTAATGGTCTTTCTATCCTTGCAGTAAGGTTTTCTGTTTCTCGGCTTCCTTTTTTCCCGATGTCAATGTTTGTTAAACTATTCTTTGACAAGTCTTCCTTTTTTTATAACCCAAGGGATATCTATGATGGCTTTTAAGACACGAGGGTTAACATGATGCATGTATGCATGAGATGCATGTGATGTATGAGACACAATATGCATGGGGTTATCAAAAGCATAAAGGGTGGCTCCTATAGGTCATACAACTATGGTTCACATGTGGGTTTACAGGAATGTGGACAAAGGCTCTCGTTTGACGAAGGATTACCCACAACTAGGACTCCCCACTCAAGGGTTCAAGCGACCAAGTGAGTGCACTTTTTTTATACCTTACGGTACGTGCCAACGAGTTACGGTGTGTGACTAACTGTCGAATGGATTTTTCGTTGTAGATTCCCCAGAGGGAGGGTGGAGCGAGGCTCTCTTAAGTACCCAAGCCCCTTAGGCTCTTATCGCTTGGTGTCAGGAATAAACAACGAGTCCTCCAAACTAGTCTGTCACAACGAGCTACAAGTGATGATTTATCTAGGTGCCTTCACAGCTTTTCCCCGAAGGGTAGTGAGTGAAGGAAGACACCCAACCATCACCTAGCTTCAACAAAGCCTTTGATTAACTCCCTCAACCCACTATAGAAATGGTCAACTAATGCACAAATTATACACATCACAAGACATGATTTCGAGGCCGATTCTCTAATCCCCAGTGGAGTCGCCAGACTGTAGACAACAGAACCTGGGCGACGCTGTTCTAGGCTCGTGGCCTAGTTGGGAGTATAAAATAACATGGAGTCGCCACCCGGTGTGAACCGGGACAAAGATTTAAGGCCGCACTCACCCCTCGCAAGGGAAGACCTCAAACCGTTGGGTTCGGAATGGTCGCTTACTTATGTCACTTGTGATGATATGATTTGTGCAATAAACTAACCGAATCTATTCAACATTCATGCTCAAGGGTACTTAGATCTAACATGCTTTCATCCAAATAACTCCACGCAATATAATACAATGAGCATATTGAACCATTAAACCAAAGTAAACAAATAACTAATTAAACATAAACATAAACTAAACAAAGCATCATGCATAAAGAATAAAGAAACGACATACCTAAATAACATAATCATGCTTCGAACATTAAATAATAAACTAAATTAAATCATGCTTAAAATAATAAATAAACAACCTATAAACTATAACATGCTCGAATACAAATTTGGATGAGACGAGATATGTGTATCTTAAGTGGTACGTGGAGTTGTATCCCGAGTGCAAACCGCAATACCGTCCATTCGGAATCGGCTACAGAATTTACGTCCGGGTTTCCATCCGATATACAACAAAAGGGGAACACATACCCCGCTCATCACATCATGCCTCAAACGACTCTGATGCAATAATATTCAAAATAAATAAAATCAAACGAAAGAAGATAAGTAAAAAGGTGCCCTCAGGTCTAACCTCTTTTGTCGTCTCAAGAAAGGGCGTTACACGTCCGTTGGAAGGGTGAATGATCCGCTACTCTTTTAGTTCACCAACTCAACGTCTTTCCTTGCTGTTTTGCTGTTCGGGCTGCTGTTTTTACTCCGTTTCGCGGTGTTTCTGGTTGTGGTGTTTAGCTTACTGGTTTGCGGTAAATGGTGGACTGTTTTGCGGTTTTGGAGGGCTAAGGGGCTGCGGTTTTTTTGGTGTTATTTGGGGGAATTTCTGGACAGTTTATGATGTAGTGAGGGGCTGTATTGGGAGGGTATTGTTCGGTAATTTCAGGCTGTATGTGGGGGCTGTATGCGGCTATGAAGGGGGTGTGTGATTAGGTGTTGAAGCTAAGTGGGTTATGGCTTAAGGGTGCTATTGACATATGAAGCAATAGGCAGGTTTGTGTTGTGGATTGTAGGCGTGGTGAAGGGGCGTGAGTGGAGTTGAAAGGCTGATTCTTGGTGCGTGGCTTTGAGGCTGGTCAGAGGGATAATGTGTGCAGTTTGTGTGCGTGAAGGTGAGTGTACGTGTGGCGTGAAAGGCTGGAAGGGCAATTGGCGTGAGTGGGTCTTGGGGTTGATGCGTTTGTGGTGAGTGAATGTGAGGGTAAGGTGGCGTGGAGTTGTTGAGATTTAGCGTGAGGCTAGGGGGCTGTGACGAGCGTGTGGCAAGAGGAGGGGCAGGCGTGGAGTGGGCTGATTCGTGGACAATGGCTGCGCTTTGAGGAGGGGCGTGAACGTTGGCAGTTTGTGAAGGCATGTTTAGGGTTATTATTATTTGTATTTTTTGTGTGAATCTGCCAGTCAGCCAGCGTTTGGATGTGTGGGTTAATGGTTCTTTTTATAGGCTAAGGGAGGGGATTTACCTTGTTGGGGAAGGAATAGGATTGTGTATTAATTGGGGATATCTTTTAATTTAGTATATGATAAGGAAATCTTTTAATTAGAGGAATTGATTTGATTTGTTCTTTTTAGTTAAGGATATGATTTATTTAATTTAGGAAGGTGATTTAATTTAATTTAGGAATGTGTTTTATTTAAATTAGGAATTTAATTTAATTTAATTTCAAGTTCAATTTAATTGGTGAATGTGATTTAATTTAATTTAAGTTTAATTTTAATTGGTTTTAATTATTTAATTTGTGAGATGTGTTTTAATGGGTTTATTGTGTTTTAAAACAGAGGTCCAACAAGCGAACCCGAAACGAAACAAGCGAGTTAAATCTGACAAAATGCTAATTTCCAACTTTACCCTTCCAACATCTGTTTCCCGCGGCTTTCACAACTAAAGAGGTAGTGTCTCCATACGAGACTCATCATCCGGCTGATATGCAAAAATACAATGCCTACAACGAGCAGGGCGCCCTCTACCCCTAGCCTCAGGCTCGTGTGGTATCGATGAGCCTTGATTTGAAGCCATCTCTTGTAGGGCTCCGCCACGTGAACCTCTCCTTCACGGAGGCATAAAATAGATCTACAAAATGAACTTTAAGATATTAGCAAAAAGATGAAAAGATTTTATTGAGAACACACGATATGAACACTTGAAGATATGCTCGAATGATACACATATCGGATAGGCAACATTTTACATACGAGTATCTCGGACATACTATGTATGTAAAATACCATTTATCCTTCATTTGCAAGTCACCATACTCATATCCCAATATCTGAAACCCCGCTCTGATACTATAACTGTAACATCTTACCAGAAGTATGATGCTACCGGTAAGAGACAGGATTAACCCGTCTCCATAAGCCTCTAATATTTTATAAAAAAAAAAAAAAAAAGACATGACTCGTCCTAAAACTAGACAACCTTGACCAAAATCAATCATCAAGACAACTCCCATATAACATCAAACACATTAAGGGGCCTCAGGCCACTCATAACACATCCAAATCAAAGTAAACACTCAAGGGCTCCGTGCCCACAATATTGCATCTCATATAATATAGTATAAGCAAATATTAAAAACTTTATTATTACATTTACCCATAAAACTAACAATCCCAACATTCTAAATACCAAAAGAATAACTGTAGGCATTGCATTTTTGCATGTGAAAACCCGATGATGAGTATCAGTTGGAGGCACTACCTTTAAGTCGCGAAAGCTGCGGGAAACGGACGTCGGAAGGGAGGAGTCAATATGACTCATATTCGGGTTAAGTTCGCTGGTTTAGCTTCGGGTTACTTGTTGGTTGTCCATTTAAAAATTATTCCCGGCCCAAAATACTCACAAATCACCTAACCTTGGCCTAAAATCCCCGCAAGCCTCTTGGCCTTGACCTAAAATCCCCGCAAGCCCACACACCTAGCCCACACAAACCAAACCCACCAACCAAAGGCCCACACGCCCCAACCAAGGCCCACACGCCCATTTACCTAATACACACCCAAATTAAATCAAATATTAAGTTAAATATTAATTAGATAATGTAATAAATAAAATAATTAATTAAGTCATATACCAAATTAAATAAAACAATAAAATCTAAATAATCACCTACCAAAATAATAAAAATACTTACACCAATTAAAGAAATTGCATGCCTAATAAAGATAAATCAAATATATTATATACCAAATTTAACAAATATCATGCCTAATTAAAATCAATCATAAATTAGAACATAAATCCAAACATTACAAGACAATATTTCGGGGCCGATTCTCTATCCCCAGTGGAGTCGCCAGACTGTGGGACACAGAAACTGGACGATGCATGTTGTTCCAGGCTCACGGCATAGTTGGGAGTACGGAGTAGCCACGGGGGACTAAACCGGAGAATAATGGAGTCGCCACCCGGTGTGAACCGGGAAAATGAGATTTAAGGCCGCACTCACCCCTCGCAAGGGAAGACCTCAAACCGTTGGGTTCGGAATGGTCCCTTACTTATGTCACTTGTAATGAAAGGATTTATGTAATAATTTAATCAAGTTTAAGTAACACTTATTTCCAAGAGTATCATGCTTCTAAATTCACATGTACAAGATAAAACTTACACCGAAATTTACATACATTTCACATCTAAGATTGCATGCTTGAAAGTACATTAAAGTAGCAACGAACATACAACTTCATTGGCATATTATATTCACGAAAGACACAGGCACACACACTAACCACACAAGCACACATATGAGCACTTTTCCAAGTGGTACATGGAATTGTATCCCAAGTACAGACCGCACTACCGTCCATTCAGAATCGGCTACGGAATTTATGTCTGGGTTTCCATTCGATATACCACAAGAAATAATACTCAAATGATATCATGACATGGATATACGAATTGTAATATGTTAAGCCAAGACAAAGGTAAATGATGCAACCAATGGGATAAAAACCTTTTCATCATGATGCGTACAAAGATAAGAATAACTATATGAGATTTCATAATACATGCATGAATGGTATAGTTGGCTTTATGACGTGAGGAGTTGTGCTTGTGGTAAGCGGCTTAATGGCAGGCGAATTGCGTGAATATTTGAGTGTGTGGGGACTGTTTGTTGTTTAGTGCATGAAGGCAAAGGAAGGGAATTATCGATAGTCAGTGGGTGAGCATTAGGTTAATGTACTGGGCTGTGTACGCATGAGTGAATGGTAGTGTGTGCGTGAGTGAGGGGGCAGTGTGTGCGTGAGTGAATGGGACGTGAGCGTGGGTGTTGTGGCGTGCAGGTCTGGGTGGCAGTGTGAGGTTTTGTGAGCTGTGTTATTGCATGAAGGGTGAGGCCTGTTACGTGAGATGAGGTGGTGATGGTAATGGCGTGAAGGTGGGGATCAACTAGGGTATTTGCGTGGAGGTGCTTTGTGTTTTTCAGTTGCCGAGAGTAGAGGGGGGTGAGAATATGGGTATACCAATGACAATAGGTCGAGCCAAGACAGGGATAGATAATGCAACCAAAAGATGAAAGACACGGCAAATATCATGGTAAAGGTAGCTTTTTAGGCTTTTCTTCCCCCAAATGGAGAGCCTTTTAATCCAACGCAATAAGCCCATGCGCATTTCGTTACAATGCGTACAAAGACAAAGATAACTATATCAAACTTAGTATATCCGATTGAACATATCTTGCATTCAACCGAACACACACCAACCGGCGCGGCAAAGCATCGTGGTAAAGGATTTTAACCCCTCCAAATAGGGGACCTTTCATCGCACTTACTAAGCCCATGCGCTCGATTGAATCATGCATACAAAAGTAACATGTAGAATTCAAATGACGAAAAATAAATAAATCAAAGCAATATAAGACAAAAGAAAGTGTTATTTACTCAAGTGGTACGTGGAGTTGTATCCCGAGTACAGATCATACTACCGTCCATTCGGAATCAGCTAGATAAAATTCTTTTTGCCACTTTATCGTTGGAAGAGACCCTTCAAAAACAACGCTCATGGGATCGTCTTTAATCGGACATCCAAAACCATGCTGAAACCTCATTGACAGATGTATTTCAGTCACGTCTGGCTGAAGACGTAAAATTTAGCGCTAGCAGGGAGGCAACCCATGTAAAATTTTTATTATTATTTTATTGTTCGTATTTTGTGTACACAAGTTATAGAAATTTTTGTATGTTAGTTTTGCAGTTGAAAAATAAAACGGAGCATTTAAAGCAGAGCGAATTGGTAAAATTTGGGATATCACGGAATAAAATTTGACAAAGACGCGAGGATAAAAATTAAATCCAGTAAATACGACGGAGTAAAGAGTATTCTTGATACGTGTCCCAATGGATTTATTTCTCGGGAAAAAAAGCCGCGTCGCGACACGTAAAACCCAGCATGTCGCAACACATTGACTTAAACACAGAACCCAAAATTTAGGGCAACGCGTCGTGACGCAGGAATAAACTGTGCGTCCCGACGCGACCACAATTGCAGGCCTTAGACTAGTGGCCACCGCTTCTTCTTTTCATTTCTATTTCTTCATCTTCTTTAGTGATCTTCATATTTTCTTCATTTTCCTTCACCCAAAACTCGATTTCACCTTCAAATCTCAATCAAACATATTAAATCTCCAAATCTTCCATTTCCCCTAATTTTTCTCTCATTTTACCTCGATTTCTCTCACTTTTTTTTTCCATTTTCTCTTTCAAGCAAACACCAACTCTCACCAAATCACTCACCCATCCTCCATAAGTACGTGAATCATTCAGATTTTAGGCTCGACATCAGGATTTGGGTATTTTCTTCCTTCATCTTCATTTTATTAATTTTTTTTTATTTCCAAAAAAAAATTTACGTTATTTTAGTTGTTTGTGGCTGTGGACATTGTTAATTTCGTAGATTTGGGGGCGAAGTTGTGAAGGTGGTGAATTTTTTTGATTTAAGAAGTGTTAGTTTAGGTTGAATTTTGGTAAATCTTGACAAAATCAGGGGAGGTTCTGTCAAAATTTTAAAAATTGGAAATGGCCTCTAAAAGAACAAGACCCTCAGCAGCAGCCGAACCGAGTTTCGATGCAACAAAGTTTGTATCGGCAGCTGCTGAGCGGCGATATGAAAAAGGGATGGGACAAAAAATTTCGATAATGGAGAGGGGTTTTGAGATTAACCACAGACAGTTCCCTGAGATTGATAGATTTATCGCCACCAGGCACTGGTATAAGCTTTGCCAGCAGCCTCACCCTGCCTGTTTACCAGTAGTGCGTGAGCTCTACGCCAATGCTTACAAGCATCAGGCGTATCAGGTGTTAGTACGAGGTCAACAAGTGACGTTCGATAGTACCACTATCAATAGGTTTTATGGGTTGCCTGATATGGAGGCGGATGAATATTCAACACAGCTAGGGATAATTTAGACATGACTCATCTCACTGAGACACTTTGCATCCCCAATGGTGCATGGGACATGAGTAGCAGCGGGAATACTTAAAGATGAGTTCTAGGTATCTAAAGCCTGATGCCAAGGTTTGGTTTCATTTCCTTACCCGAACAATTCTGCCAGAGACCTATATTACAAATGTCACTAAGAACGAATGATCCTTTTATATTATTTACTGGAGGGATATACCATAGCTATTGGTGGGCTATATCTGCCCAATATAGTTTGGCCTGCACGTTCAACACAAACTGGCCTGCTATACTGCAGCTTAATTGTATCCTTATGCATGCGGGCCAGGGTACCTATGGACCCAAGGGAAGAGATGATGGAGCCCACCACTGCATTAACTGCTCGTATTATCTAACAACTCCGAGCAGAGAGGCATGCTCTTAGCGAATCATCTCATCAGCACCTGTACCACCACAGCAATCTCACCAACGCGAAGACCATCACGATCATGATCTCTGACACAACGCGTAGCACGAATGAATCTCGTATTGATTTCCTCATCAAGCTAGCTTGGCCATGAGGCAACTGCTTCAACAAATGGCTCGCCATCTCAACCTGATGGATGATCAGATTCTAGAATTTCCTGACCTGCCAGAGGATGGTAGCGACAACGAGGAAGCTGAGGACTGAAAACTCATGGTAACATTGTTCCTTTATCTTTATTTTACTTTGTTATGCATTGGGGACAATGCCAGGTTTAGGTTTGGGGGTGTGGGTTTAGTTTATGTTTAATGTTTTCTATAAAAAAATGATGTCCTGCATGTTTTTATTCTCTGCATGTTGTTGGTTCGTTTTGCATGTTTGCGTGTTTTTAATTATTTCAATACCAAGAAGTTAAAGGGAGCTTGAAAACTATTTTAAGTGGGAAATGAACAGATGTCTGGTCTTGGAGTCGGAAATATTGAGCTATGTAACGCTCAATCCATTACCTATTGACATCGATCCTAACTGTTACACCCGAGGAGCGTGAGACATTTGACAAATAAAAGGATGACAACCTGAAGATGAAGTTCTACATTCTAGGATCCATGATCCATTGATCTGCTGCGACTGTACATAGATGTACCGGAAGCTTGCATGCTTATTCGGACAATCAATTAATTGTTCGCGGTGAATCAAGAGATTGAAATTTATCAAAGGTCTAAGGATATTTTATATGCCTCGTTCAAGGATGGAGAGTTATTAGTGCTAATGTTTTGAACATGATCGAGTGTATCCAATTTTAAAAAGGACAAGGCATTATCATATATTAGCAGCTCGATCGAAATCTGATTCTCTCTTCTCTTCCCGATACGTATAGTAGTTTTGTGTTAAATTTTCACATACATTCAATGAAAGCCACATATGAGGAGCTCCATAACATGTTACACATGACGGAACAAGACTTGAGAAAATGGTTCATGAGTTTGTATCTCTATAGTAGAGTGAGTGCTTCTTCGACTTTTGGGAAGTCAAAGAATGTGAAAAAGGGCAAGAAAAAATTACAAAGAAAAACACCAAGAAACCAATGAAATCCAAATCTGCAAGATCGAATATGGCTCGTGAATAATGTCTACATTGTAAGAAGTCAAGGCATTGGAAACGAGATTTCCTTGAATTGAAAGGATACTCAAGACCCTCAGGTATGCTTTTTTTTCTATTATTGATATCTCTTTGGCCTTAAATGCAAATAGTGGTTGAGTGTTAAACACCGGAAGTCTCACTCATATTTGTAATTCTTTATAGGAAATGAGGGTGAAAAAAAGGCTTCAACATAGGGAGATCCAACTTAGAGTTGGTAATGGCGAGACTTTAGAAGTCCAATCCATATGAACAGTTATTTTATGCCTCCCTAATGGATGTAAAATAGTTTTACATGATTGTTATTTTGCTCCCTCTCTTATCAGATAGATTATCTCGTTACTTGTTTTAGATAGAGAGAGATATAATGTAAATATTAAAAATGATTCTTTATGTTTATATAATAAAGATAAATTTTTTATATGTGACTTTTCTTTATTTAACGGTCATTATGTTTTGGAAATAAATAGAGATGTCTTTAATATAGAGGAAAATAAAAAAAAAATCTGATTTAAATAATACAGAATTATGGCATATGAGATTAGGCCACATAGGTTTTAGACGCCTAGAAAAATTGGTTAAGGATGGTTTGATCGATGATCTTACATTAGATCATTGTCCGATTTGTGAGTCATGCATCCAGGAGAAAATGACTAAGGTGCCATTCCTCGGTGTTGGACATCGTGTTGATGATTTATTGGAGCTTATACACAGTGATGTGTCTGGTCCATTAAATCACATTACTTATGAAGGTACTTCATATTTTGTGATTTTAAGGATGATAATTTACGATATGATTATATTTATTTGATGAGACATAAATCAAAAATATTTGATAAATTTAAAATGTTCCGAAATGAAGTTGAAAAATAAATCGAGAAATTCATCGAACGCCTTCGATCAGATCGATGCGGTGAATAAATGAGCGAATAGTTCAAATTTTATTTAAGAGAGAATGGAATTCTCATCCAATATAGCCCATCAGCGACTCCTCAATATAATGGTGTATCTTAATGGATGAATCAGACTTTATTGGATATGGGCTGATCCATGATGAGCTATACGGATCTTTCAAATTACCTATGGGGTTATGATTTACTTACTACTGCTCACATACTTAATGGAGTTTCATCTAAAGCTGTTTTTACTAGCCAATATCAGATATGGGACGGTATAAATCCAAGTCTTAGATAGTTAAACTATCACTCATGGGGTTTAAATTCAGGTTTATTGGATATCCAGAAAATTCATTAGGATATCTATTATACAATTCTGAACAATGAAATATTTTTATCGCTCGCTATGCCACTTTTCTTGAAAATGAATTTTTGAAAGAAAGTTGGGATTGTAGAAAGATAGACTCGATGAGTTCGATCCTACTTTAGAGGAACCGGAGATGGAATCAAAGATCCAACAACGTGAATGATCTTTGATATAGGTTCCACATAGATCAGGTAGAGTATCAAGGCCTCCAGATAGATTATTTTTAACATCTGATACGAGCCTTTATATTCTCCTCTTAGATGGAAAAAATCTGACCACATATAAAGAGACGATATTAGATATCGATTCGGGAAAATGGCAAGAAGCCATGATAACTGAAATAGATTTAATATATGACAATCAAGTCAGGGACTTGGTGAGCTTCATGCGGGAATTAAACATATTGGTTGTAAATTGGTGTATAAAAAGAAGAGTTGGCCCGATGGAAAGGTGGAAACCTTTAAGGCCTGATTGGTAGCGAAAGGTTATATTCGACGTCCTGGGATTGACTATGAGGAAAAAATTTCACCAGTAGCCATGCTTAAATCCATTATGATATTATTGTTGGACAATTATGACCCATAACATCACTATTTGTAAAAGACATGGTGTTTTTGTACAAATTAACTATGTGACAAAGGAAATTGCTCTTTTATCATTTTGTAATTTGATTACTTGGATATATAAATGATAAAAGTCCATATGATTATTACCGGATTTATAAGATATGAGACAGTGTTAATCCACGAATGGTTTAATCATTAAATATCCATAGTCGTAGTATTATCGATAATGCGGAATAGACTAGTATTACACTTGTACACGTTGTGGAAGCTTAACGTCATAGTTCTCATATATTTAAGTATTCGATACTTATACAAGTGTGATAAGAGGTTCTGTTAGCCGTTGGACCAAGAACAGCTTCGCTCTGGATAGACCCCTCGGAGTCCCATTGGTAGTATGACTATGTGTCTATGGGAATCCGAATTAGGGTAGGTGTATGTGGTCTTAACCTGAGACTTGCATCGCTAATACTTGCGACAATCAGTATACTTTGGTTTTGGTCGTCCGGAGCTTTAACAGGTTCTGTGTACGCCTCTTCTGGGTTTACTGAGAATGGTAGTGTATTAGGTGTGATGTCAAGATGGAAGTATCACTTCAGTCATATGGAGATGATGATCACGCAGGATACAGAACTAGTACTCTTAAATGCTGCAGCTATCGGGATAGTATGACTAGGTCATGATTATCCGATTACAGAGATTATTTATTGATGATCTGATATATGCTTGGTACGGGGCATACACAATTCCAGCTGTAGGCCTAGCATGTGACATCCGATATCTGGGATTAAATTCGTCTAGAAAAGAGAGAACGCGGTTAATTTGAAATTAATCGATTAAATAAATCTAATAGTTAAATTAGATTTTTCTATTTAATTTATTTATTTGGGATAAAATAATATATTGGATATATTAATTGAAATTGGATTTCAATATGGAATTAAAATTAGATTTTAATTCAAGCGAACGAATTAATTTGAAATTAATTCGTTAGCGACTATCGTAATAATTTTGTGAGGCATTATTATTTAATTAAATTGGATTTAATTATTTAGCGACGGGAAATTTGTTTAGTCGGATTAAACGAACCCGGGCCCAAAGTGTGTTGTGTAAGCCAACTCAAATTTGGAATTTGAAAGTGGTGGGACCCACTTTACTTACATCACTTGTCACTATTTGTGATGGGTGTAGTTGGCTAATTAAATGTTGGACTTTAAAGCACACAACAGATCAAGTTTGACTTACTAGTCACCATCTCTTTCTTTCCTCTCACAAGGCCGAATTGCTCTCTTCTTGTTCTTTAATTTTTGTTGCAAAAATTCATCCAAGCTAGCACTTAAAGAAGTTGAATGAGGTATTAGGGAAACTCACCCGAGAGTTGGAAACACTAAACAAAGCTTGGAGCTTCTACATTCAAGATAATTTTTTGAAATTTCACTGAACCAACCAATGTAAGTATTCTGCAACTTTACTTGGTAATTCACACACAAATCTTGTTTAGAGACCTTGGGCATGTGTAGGACACTAACAATGGTATCAAGAGCCAATCTAAGCATGATTTGAATTTATGGACTTTAATTTGGGGATTTTGCTTGGAGCATGTATTTTTCCAAATTGGTTGTTTGGTTGTGTTTAGATGATGATAAATTAGATTTGTGCATCATTGGATTTGTGAAATTGATTGGATCAAAAATTTCCCCAATTCCTTAAGCATGGCTGAATGCACCCTAGGAAGAACTCATGGTGAGTTTTGAAATTTGACAATTGGATATGTTAATTGGCATGAAATGAATATTAATTGTTGATTTAATTGGATTGAAATCAAAATTGAATGTTATTTCCTTGCCTTTGCCGTGAGTATAAAGCATGTTGTATAATTGATTTTGCTTCAATTTGTGTTGGACTTGAATTGGATAATTAAGTATGATTAATTGGATTAATTAGTGTTTTGGAAACATTAGATTAATTGATTAATTGTATTAATTACACTTTAAATTGAATTAATGTGATTTTAGAATATTATGTTAATTTAATTTGGTTGTAATTGGGCTAATGGGCTTGGTTGGGCCAAGTATGGTTTTGGACAATTGGGTTGGATCCAATTGGGCCTAAAACCATTTCCATAAAATCCAAATATGACTTTTAGGCCTTTAATAATTTAATTGGGCCTAATGGGCCTAAATTGATTTTTGGCATAAGGTGATTCCTAATTGGGCCTTGGCATTTTGGGTTGGATCCATATTGGCCAAAGCCCAAGCCTAAAGAATTAATTGATAGCCCATTGGACTTTAATTGAATTGGCATTGGATGCTAATTGGGCCTTTGAGACCCAATAGGATTCGATTTGGAATCGAAGTCTAAAAAGGCACTATTAAAAGTGTAATTGTTTAATTTGGAATTAAACATGAATTAGTATTGGATACAATTTAAATTGGATTTAAAATTGTAGTTCGATATAATTCAAGAATATGTACTTTGAGTGTTTATTCTTAAACGAGTTGGACTCGCGCAAATCAAATCGTTGTATGAACATTGGATGGTCATTAAATAAAGATTAATTTATTGGATTAGATTGATTGACAGCATGTTTTGTGTGAATACTTCAATGTATTTGTATGAATAATGTATATCGAATGGATATTAGTTGGGATGGGGCAATTTTTGAAATTATTGTAAATTTGGAATTTATTTAAATTGGACTTACGTGTCCAGCTTTTCACCTCTTATTCTCTTTGTATTTCTCTTCTCACCATTCCCCTCAATGTAAATAAGGTTTCTTTATGTATTATGTAATTGGGTAGAAGAATGTAAAGTGCTAGCGGGAGAGAGGAAAGAGAGAGATTTGTTCTAGGAACAAATTGTATTATATATCCATCCGCATATCATTATTAAATTTTATCGCGCCTTATTATGCTTTTAGAATGCATGTTTAAGGGTGAATGATGATACCTAATCAAAGATAATAAATTGGTTGCCAATTTACGCAAAAAAAAAACCCTCATTTTAATATTAAGCGTTTTCCTTCCATTTAGTGGTTCTCTCTCAATATCCAAGATTGACTTTGATTTGTTGGCCAAAGTCAAGATCATTGTCCATCGCGGATGTGTTTGAACCAAGAAAGCTTTGTTACATATCGCATGTCTTGGGCAGTTGTGACTTGTTGGCCAAAGTCAAGGTCACTTCTGTACATCAACGTGGATTACGAAGCTTTCCCACTGTCAATGGGTCACGCTTAACTGGAATCATTAAGCTTGTTGAGCCAAAGCCAAGGCTTAGTTGATTCAGAGGAAAAGGTTATGAAATCTATTGGATATATGTTTTGGACTTAGAGGTCCACCTACCGGATCTAGGAATTGGATGGGATCCAATTGATCTTAGAGATCTACCTAGTTAAGTTTCATACAGCTTGTTGGCCAAAGTCAAGGTTGTGTGTTATTTAACGGGATCCTAGCCCACTAGGAAACTAGGTTTCCCGAGTACTCCACAAAGGGTTAGAGACTTGCCGAAAAATAGTGGGAGGCTAGTATTAAATTTGTAATTTCGTTTAATATTTGCTAATACGTGCTCTTTTATTTTATATCACATTATGCATATATTAGTTGAACTAATATTGTTTTATTACTTTCTTTGAATAGTTAGACTGTACAAGACACTACTCCACTTGTAGTTGGTTATATAGTTGAACTATAGTAACCATTATATTTTGAGTGTACCTGACAAGAAACACACTTGGATTCGAAATCCAAGCAAACCCAAAGCAACGGACAGAACCCCAAGAACCGCGAATTTGATTTTGTATGAATAAAACCCTTCCAAGGCCACAAAGAACTTGCCCTTGAGAACCTTTAAGATGATTCCTTGTAGTGTTTTGCTAGCAATGGAGACGCCACTAAGCTTGCTAAACTGAGATAAGTCGATTTTAACTTGAAAATAGGAATCTCTCCCTTACAAGAATTCGGCCATTGCCAAAGCTTTAAGCTTTTGTGTTTACAAATTTCGTTTATTGTTTCAAAAAGAAAAAGAAAGAAAGTTTAAATAGTGTTACAAAGAGAAACCCTAAAGGCATAAAGACAACAATGCCCCTAAAGGCTAAATTACAAAAATACCAAAGTCTTCAAATCTTCAAAGGCCTGTGAACCTTCATTCAGAACTGATTTGAGCCAAGTGAAGTGGCTTTGGGCCCTCTCTATTGAAGCCCACATGCGTATCTATTTGTTTGTTGCAATCGGCCATAACACTCTGAACTAACCCCGCAATTGCTTCTCTAAGTCTTTTGGTCCTCTGCCTCGTAATTGGCCCTTCTAGTACTTGTAATGGGTCTTTTTCTTTGTTGTCGGCCTGGATCATGTCATCCCCTCCCTCTTGAAAAGGATTCGGCCTCGAATCTGTACCTGCATCAAAAAGAGTTAAGTCATAAACATTAAATGTAGCAGACACATTATACTTACCTTTTAAATCCAGCTTGTATGCATTGTCATTAATCCGTTCCAAGACTTGAAATGGACCATCCCCTCTCGGTTGTAGCTTAGATTTACGTTGTTCATGAAATCTCTCTTTGCGCATGTGTACCCAAACCCAATCTCCAGGCTGAAATACCACACGCTTTCTTCCCTTATTAGCATGAGAAGCATATTGCTCATTCTTTCACTGTATTTGCTCTCTCACTTTTTCATGTATATGCTTCACCAAATCGGCTTTCCTTTTTCCATCTAACCCCGCATGCTCATCAACGGGCAATGGTAACAAATCTAATGGAGTTAGTGGCTGAAAACCATAAACAATTTCAAATGGTGAGTAAGATGTGGAGGAATGAATAATACGATTATATACAAATTCACCAAAAGGCAAACAGTCCTCCCAAGTTTTTAAGTTCTTATTGATAATAGTACGCAATAACTGAGTCAAATTCCTATTAACAACCTCGGTCTGGCCATCAGTTTGAGGGTGGCAAGTAGTAGAATACAAAAGTTTAGTTCCCAACTTACCTCATAAAACTTTCCAAAATGGGCTAACGAATTTAACATCACGATCTGAAACTATACTCCTTGGAATCCCATGGAGTCGTACTACTTCTCTAAAGAACAAGTCAATAGTGTTAGTGGCATCATCAGTTTTATGACATGCTATAAAGTGTACCATCTTATAATATTTTCTTATAAGAGTAGTATTTCAGTTCGCGGGTTGATATGTGTGATCAGTGCTTGAGACTGTGGCCACAGCGGAAGAATCATGTGAGATTCTTAGGTTAGCACGATTCATGACACTATCAACATCATACCTTTAACCATATGGGTAGACACTTTCCGTACCCTAGGTAAATAGGTGGGGATACAGTGAGGCGAGGGACCGTATCATATGTAAATCACATACAGAATGAGTATATATATATTTCCTTCTCATTTGAGGGCCTTGGCATGTTGCTAGATGTCAACCTTGGTCATTGAAATCGAACGACCATCTGATCGGAGGACGATTTATGTTCGATTAAATTATCACGATTCATTTCATGTCCAACTTGAGGGGAACCTAAAAGGTCACACACATTAAAGTCGAAATCAATGGTTAACAGTGCACAGTACATATTTAACAGCATATATGATTACTGTAGGAATTGTTCATAAATGGTTCAATGTGTTTAATTATTGAACATATCGTTTATGAGGTTCCATAATGGCTTAGGGATTGGTGAATGACGATAGGGGCACTTTGGGAATTGGAATAAATAGATTTAAAAAAAATTACTATTCACGTGAATAGTAATGCGTGAATAGTACCGTGTGAATAGTAAATTTTTTTATTTTTTTTGTTTTTTGTTTTGAATTCCAATTCGGCCCAAACTCTTATTAGGGTTTTATAATCTCATTAAACCACTAAATTAAGAACCAATGGCTAAGATTAAATTGGCTTTTATCCCACATCGAATTCTTAATTAATTTTGTTGTCTTTGGAGCACTATATAAACCCAAAGAATTCTTCACAAATTTTTGCACCAAACCTTTCAAATCTTGGTTTTATATAAGTGAACAACTCTACAGTTTTAAGAGTAAGCCACTGATTTTGAGGATCCTTAAGTCTAATTGACTAGAGGAACCTCGAGTTAAAAGTTTTGAGGTATTTGCCTAGGCTAGCACCAATGGCAAAATACTCGTGCACTCAAGGCGTAGTCTTGCCGTTGAGTTTTGGATTTGGTGTGTGCATCTTTGGAGGCCACACACTTGGGTGGCTCTTTGAAACGTGGAAGAGCTTGCTGAGTTCGAGAAAAGCTTGTAGATTGGAGGGAAGACTGGAGGAGTCTACGGTTCAAGTAAGTCTTTTTCTTTCTTTATTTTAATTAGAGTTCTTATGATAGTTAGCATGTTTAGGTTTATGTTCTTTGCATATTTTATGAGTTTTATGCTTAGAATATATAGTAACATGCATAGGCTTGTAGAATAATCAAAACAAATGGGTCTTGGGCAAAGGGAAAGCGGCATAATAATTTTATTAATTTCAAATTTTCCGTTGCGCACTCGCGGCCGCTTCCCAGCAAATTGTTTAATCATTAAATATCTCTAGTTGTAGTATTATCGAGACTGAACATCGATAATGCGGAACAGACTAGTATTACACTTGTGCGCGTTGTGGAAGCTTAACTACATAGTTCTCATATATTTAAGTATTGGATACTTATGCAAGTGTGATAAGAGATTCTGTTAGCCGTTCGATCGGGAACAACTTCGCTCTGGATAGACCCATCGGAGTCCCATTGGTAGTATGACTATGTGTCTATGGGAATCCGAATCAAGGTAGGTGTATTTGGTCTTAACCTGAGACTTGCATCGCTAATACTTGTGACAATCAGTATACTTTGGTTTTGGTCGTCCGGAACTTTAATAGGTTCTGTGTACGCCTCTTCTGGGTTTACTGAGAATCCTAGTGTATTAGGTGTGATGTCAGGATGGAAGTATCACTTCAGTCATATGGAGATGATGATCACGCAGGATACCGAACTAGTACTCTTAAATGCTGCAGCTATCGGGATAGTATGACTAGGTCATGATTATCCGATTACATAGATTTGTTGCTGATGATCCGATATATGCTTCGTACGGGGCAGACATAATTCTAGCCCTAGGCCTAGCATGTGATATCCGATATTGGATCGTATTACGCAATACTTTGTATACTACGCCTGATACAGATTATATATTCTTCGTTGAATATTTCTGGAGAATTGGGTAGGCACGGTGCTTTACTAGAAGCCAACCATGTCTTGTAAATCGGTGAGAACGTGGTATTGGGCACGCACATGTTCGGATAGTCCGATGACCTTATTTACTACCAACATATACATGGATCTCTTCGGTCGCTTCCCAAAGATTCACCAATGACATTTGACTCGAACATAATTAATCTGGGATTAATTATAAGAGAGAAAATTAATCTGGGATTAATTGCAGCAAGAATTTATCTGGGATTAAATTCTTCTAGAAGAGAGAGATAGCGATTAATATGAAATTAATCAATTAAATAAATCTAATACTTAAATTGAATTTTTCTATTTTATTTATTTATTTGGGCTAAAATAATATATTGGATATATTAATTGAAATTGGATTTCAATACGGAATTAAAATTGGATTTTAATTCAAGCGAACGAATTAATTCGGAATTAATTCGTAAGCGACTATCGTAATAATTTTACGAGGCATTATTATTTAATTAAATTGGATTTAATTATTTAGCGACGGAAAATTCGTTTAGTCGGATTAAACGAACCCGGGCCCAAAGTGTGTTGTGTAAGCCAACTCAAATTTGAAATTTGAAAGTGGTGGGACCCACTCTACTTACATCACTTGTCACTATTTGTGATGGGTGTAGTTGGCTAACTAAATGTTGGACTTTAAAGCACACAACACATCAAGTTTGACTTACTATTCACCATTTCCTTCTTTCCTCTCACAAGGCCGAATTGCTCTCTTCTTGTTCTTTAATTTTTGTTGCAAAAATTCATCCAAGCTAGCACTTAAAGGAGTTGAATGAGGTGTTAGGAAAACTCACCCGAGAGTTGGAAACACTCAACAAAGCTTGGAGCTTCTACATTCAAGAGAAATTTTTGAAATTCACTCAACCAGCCAATGTAAGTATTCCGCAACTTTACTTGGTAAATTCACACACAAATCTTATTTAGAGACCTTGGGCATGTGTAGGACACTAACAATTATTAGCCATTTTTGCATATCATTATTATGATATATGGAAAATGGATGTCAAAAATACATTCCTAAATGGATTCCTCAATGAGGATATATATATGGAACAGGCAGAGGGTTTTATATTCTCATCCAACTTGGTTTGTAAGCTTAAGAAGTAGTCCATATATGGACTTAAAAATGCTTCCCAAAGCTGGAATCATCATTTTGATGAGCTAATTAGATTATCTGGATTCATCAAGAACGAGGAAGAACCGTGTGTTTATTAGAAAGTTAGTGGGAGCATCATAGTATTGCTTGTGTTGTATGTAAACAATGTCCTATGATTTAGAGTCAAGGCATATTTTCTATAGTCAAATACATTGCAATATTATGCCTTAGTTTTAGCATATGTTTCAGGTTTTGGATTGTAATGTAATTTTAAGTATTTGTGGCGCAGGAATCGGAATTCAGGTTTGACGTAAGAATTTTCAGTCATATGTATATATAAATGCACTTATTCAGGTTCATTTACAATATGTTTTAGTATTTATTTACTAGATCTTTCACGCAACTCACTATTCCTGGTTTTAGTCATGCAGGTATCTCACTCGGTATGCGAAGGACAAGCTTGGGGAAAAACGGTGGGCAACAGTTGTTTCAGTCATTAGAGGGAAATGTTAGGGCTCACAGGTAAAATACATGTATTAGTTTAAGTGACTAAAATATATTAGTGATATAATCTAAGTTATAGTAATTTACATTGAAAACATGTGTATAGATTTATGAATATAGTAAATTTAATTCATATATATAAGTTGATAGCATGCATGCATGAGATAGGTAGAATTCACGACAGTTTAGATAAGCTTAAATCACGAGTGACTAAATAATACATCTAATAGCATAATCATGATATCTAAGCATATTAGGCATGCATGTTATAAGGAAATCAGAATGATTATGTATATATGATTGTATGTGTAGCCTAAGTTTAGGTAAGAATAGATTATCTCACGTCATGTAAGTGCATGCCACGAGACTCAGGGAGATGGCAACATTGTCTCTTGCCGGTTGCGTCCTAGGAAATTAAGACGTGACATTTATGGTTCTAATCTTACATAAATCACTATAAGGAGTTTATTACACAATATATCTAAAGATAATAACAAATACTCGTATATAATAAATAATTATCATTAGTTTCATTAACTTATAATATTATGGTTGTAATCACAAAGTTATTTTTATAGCTCGCTCCTATGACTCGAGTGCCTAACTGAGGAATTTAGGTTGAAAAACACGTAATCGAATCTTTTGGTCTTTATCATTTATGTTTATGGGCCGGTCCAGGCCGTTTATATTAGAACGAAGACTCCATACTTACTAAGAATGGCAAGGCCAGGGCAGGCCGGGCTTGGCTTTTTAAAATAAATTTAATTATTTTAATAAAACAATTAGAATTTTTTAATACTTCAAATGGAAAATTAAGTAAAAATGCCAATATTTTTAGTTATTTTTTTTTATTGAACATTAAGAATTTAATTAAAAATATATGTATTTATAATTAAATATTAATTTATATAATTAAAAATATATATTTTTATTTATAAAAACATAGTCCAAGTCGGATTCGGATTTTTTGTCTACTCGAGCCCGGGCCCTAAAATTTCTTTCTCGGACCGGATTAAAACTAGCCGGGCTCGGGCCTAATATTTACCCTCGTCTTAAAACCTTGATTGGCATTCAATTTGATCTAACGAAACAGTCACTGTTTCCTTCCTTGACCTTATTGACTAAACAACTCGAGACTTAGTAGATCGCGAACGCTGTCGTTTCGTCTCTTCTGATCTTCGTCGTCACAAGGTCTGATTTTTATTCTCAATATCATCTTTTAGGTCTATATAATTTTGTTTGGTATTGCTTGATTAATCGAAATTTTTTAATTCGTATAATTTAAGTTCTTAGATGTATTTGTGTATTGGTTGCTTAGATTTATCCGCTACTCGATTTCTTTCGCTTTGATTGTTTTTTATTTATCTGTACTTGAATAAATGTTGAAGAAGAGTTTCTTTTTATTTTTCATATCGTACGATTTAAAATTAATCGATTTTCCCTATTTTCTTGTTTTATATTTACTATCATAATTTTTTTGTGTTGCTGAGAAAATGAATTGAAAATTAAGATGTGGAATTTTAATAAACAATATTATTTGGTGTCTAAAGTGTTAAACAAATTTTTATTAGAAACACCAAATTGATTTTCTTATTTTTACTTTCTGCTTTTGCTTATTGCATTTTCCTGGCAACCAAACAGAAGATTGTAGATAAGGAGGATGAATGGTGTTTTCTGAATTTTATTTGTGCATTATTGGTGGTGACAAAAACTTTGTTAATATGTACATATGGTAATATTTGATAAAAATTAGATTATTGGAATTAGATTATTGGAAAACACACTCATGCTTTTATTTGTCCTGCATTATATAGATAAGTAGCCACTAACCAGAGGGTTTTGTGAGGAAGGGAAAAGAAAAAGTTGATCTATTGTGGTCTAATTTTGTAGTGATTTGTGCTTTTTCATATGACCCTTAAGAGGAAATAACATTTTGATACTTTTCAAATTGTGGTATATGCATTAGAGAAAATGCCTCCTCAAAAGGTTGAAACTGGTCATGAAGACAGTGTCCATGATGTGGCAATGGATTACTATGGTAAGCGCATTGCCACTGCATCTTCAGACTACTCAATTAAGATCATAGGAGTGGGAAGTAACACCTCTCAGCATCTAGCGAAGCTTATTGGTCATAAAGGAGCTGTTTGGGAGGTGGCTTGGGCTCACCCAAAATTTGGATCTATACTTGCATCATGTTCTTTTGATGGGACTGTCATAATATGGAAGGAGGGTAACAATAATGAGTGGATCAAAGATCATGTTTTTGAGGACCACAAATCGTCCGTCAATTCGATTGATTGGGCGCCTCATGAACTCGGTCTTTGTTTGTCTTGTGGTTCATCTGATGGGAATATATCGGTTTTTACTGCACGTGCTGATGGCGGCTGGGATACTTCAAGGATTGACCAAGCTCACCCTTTCGGTGTGACATCAGTTTCGTGGGCCCCATCAACCGCACCTGGTGCACTTGTAGGTTCTGGCTTGCTTGAACCAGTTCAGAAGCTTTGCTCAGGTGGTTGTGATAATACCGTGAAGGTTTGGAAGCTGTACAACGGAATTTGGAAGATGGATTGCTTTCCAGCTCTTCAAATGCATACTGATTGGGTTAGAGATGTTGCTTGGGCCCCCAACTTGGGGCTTCCAAAATCTACTATCGCAAGTGCTTCGGAGGATGGGAAAGTTATTACATGGACTGTGGCCAGGGAAGGAGATCAATGGGAAGGTAAGGTATTGCATGACTTCAAAGCCCCTGTTTACAGAGTCAGCTGGTCATTGACTGGAAACATATTGGCTGTGGCTGATGGAAACAACAATGTAACATTGTGGGAAGAAGCAGTAGATGGAGAGTGGCGACAGGTGACAGCAGTTGAACCATAGAACTGAAGTCTTTTAATTTTTCTCCTGTAATACAGGATCGCATTACAGACCCTCTTTATAATTTCCTTTTACGACTCTTAAACTCCAATCTCTACTTCTTTGACATAATTACATGGCTTTTGAACTTTTGCTTCTATGTAGAAACTCAGTTTTCATATTTTACTCGTACTTTTGGTTCTATTTGTGAAAACTAGTATGCTTGTAATCATCTGGTGCATGTTTGTTTAGATTTTCTTGTCAACTTTTATGCATGCATTTAACTCTTATGCAGTAGCATCCCTGTATATGTCATTTTTGTAAGATGTATTGAGATGGATGATTAGAAATTTACTTCGGTACTTGCAATTTTTATTGCTTCTTGATTTTATTATCAGCCTAATTACGAGAGAAGTTATTTTCCATTACTAATAGTTAGCTATGGTTTTCAGTCGAAAGAATACTGCAGATAGGAGTTTTGTTTTTTGATTTATTTTTTTTTTCCACCAATTGAAGAAGGTGTGATCTGTTCAAGGAAATGGATGGAGGAAACTTGAGCATCGATCCTTAGATATGAGAAAAGTTAAATGAGAATGAGCAACTCATTACTGATTTTGATTATACTTTTTTGGATCATGCATGCTTGTACTAATTGTTGGATAAGGATCTTCTCCCATAATCAAGTGACATGTGGCAATGCAAAACAAGAGGTGGTATATCATGTGCCGGGAGTATATGTCATCTCCCTCACAGCAGGCGGGCTCCACTTTCCTTCTACTGTATTAAGTCCTTGCCACTTGTGCTTTAATATTTTTATAATACCTCATTATCCTCCAAACTTAAAATTTGAGCTTTTTGTTTACAATTTTACCCTTATATACTATTAATATTATTTTTCTATAACGTAGATATTTGGTTTGAAATTTAAACTTGGGTGATTTTTTAAAATCTTTTTTATTCATTTAGTCATAAATTCTGACAGGATTGAGATATTGTTTTTATTATATTTATTAGTTAGTTTATGAGTTTTTCTTATCTTTAACGTGTACATGATTCATTATTCTAAAAAATATTTCATTCTAAAAAATATTTCTTAAATTATTTTTAGTTATATTTATCAATTTATTAGTTTATTTTATTTATTCATTATATCGTGTCATGTAAAATAATTATTCAAAAGAAAATTACGTTAAGGTCAACCTGTGGTCAGGGGTAAGGAGGCATTATAGAAACAATAGTATATATTAAATACATTTTGGAAAATAATTTGAGTGTTAGGGGATCGTGGGCTGAAACTGACACGTAAGTAGAGTGAAATTGAGAATAATTATTAGTTCATGAGGCTTTGTCTATCATATAACTGTACAATAATAATTATGAGGTTTAGTTTACAATATATATTAACAATAAAATAAAGTAATGAGACACAAATTTAACGTGGTAAAATTCTCAATGTGAGGGAAATATCCACAGACAAATGTACAAGGATTTCACTATAGTGAATTTTTTTTTACAACTTCTCTCTAAACATAAGAAGTGAACATTCTCACACTCTTATAATAGGAGAATTACAGCTCTCTCACAAATTCTTTAGAAGAAACAATATTTTTCTCTCTTAAACTACATAAGATTTGGTTGAGAATGGAATCAAGAAAATAATGAAAATGAGCATTTATTTATAGGTATGAGTTTTACTGTGTAAATAGTGAATTCTAATTTTTATTTTTTATTTTTTTATGCATGTGGGTGTTAGTGTTCCTAGATCATGCCACAAGATCTCTAAGAGTTATTTGTGTGTGAATAAAAGAGGAGTTGCGGAAATACTCACAATGATAGGTAGATATTCAAAATCTTTCAAGGATGTAATGAAAGCTCCAAGCCTTCAAATTGAATTACAAACTCTAGGATTAGTTTCCCTATCACCTCATTTTCTCCTTAAATGCTAGCTTGCTTGAATTTTTGTAACAAAAATCCATGGAGGGAGAGAGGAGCTCACGATTTTTGCTTGGAGGAGAGAATGAATAGTGCATTATGATTTCCAAAATATAATACAATATAAAATGACTTCCAAAGTTACTTTTAAGTGTGTTGTGTAAGTTAAAAGAATCACATCTAATAAAGCCAACCACCTCCATCACACTTATGACTACTTGATATAAGTAAAGTGTCAAGTTGATGTAAGTTGGTGGGCCCCACTTTAAATTCAAAATTCAAGTGGGCTTGCTCAACACACTTCGGGCTCGGGTTCATTTAATCCGATTAAACGAATTTTTTGTTGCGACGTAATTAAATCAAATTTAATTAAATTATAATGTCTCGCAAAATTATTACGAAAGTCGCTCGCAAATTAATTCCAAATTAATTCTTTCGCACGAATTAAAATCCAATTTTAATTCCGCATTGAAATCAAATTTCAATTAATATATCTAATATATTATTTTAGCCCAATTAATTAAATTGTAAAATCTAATTTCACTATTAAATTCACTTTGCCGATTAATTCCAAATTAATCGCGTTCTCTCTTCTTCATGAATTAATCCCAGATAAATTCATGACGCAATTAATCCCAGATTAATTCTTGCCGTAATTAATCCCAGATTAATTTTCTCTCTCATAATTAATCCTAGATTAATTCAGTTCGAGTCAAATATCATCGGTGAATCTTTGGGAAGCGACCCAAGAGATCCCTGGATATGTTGGCAGTAAATCCGGTTGTCGGACTATCCGAACACGTGCGTACCCGGTACCAAGTTCTTACCGATTTACAAGACATGGTTGGCTTCTAGCAAAACACTGTGCCTACCCAATTCTCCAGAAATATATTCAACATGGAATATATATAATCTGTATCAGGTGTAGTATACAATGTATTGCGTATTACGATCCAGTATCAGATGTCACATGCTAGGCCTAAGGCTGGAATTGTGTCTGTCTTGTACGAAGTATATATCGGATCAATGGCAACTAGTCTCTATAATCAGATAATCATGACATAGTCATATTATCCCGATGACTGCAGTACTTAAGAGTACTAGTTCCGTATCCTACATGATCATCATCTCCATATGACTGAAGTGATACTTTCATCTTGACATCACACCCAATACACTACGATTCTCAGTAAACCCAGAAAAGGTGTACACAGAACCTATTAAAGCCCCAGATGATCAAAACCAAAGTGTACTGATTGTCGCAAGTATTAGCGATGCAAGTCTCAGGTTAAGACCAAATACACCTACCCTGATTCGGATTCCCATAGACACATAGTCATACTACCAATGGGATTCCGATGGGTCTATCCAGAGCGAAGCTGTTCTCGTACCATCAGTAAACAGAACCTCATATCACACTTGCATAAGTATCCAATACTTAAATAAATGATAACTATGTCGTTAAGCTTCCATAACGCGCACACGTGCGATACTAGCCTATTCCGCATTATCGATGTCCAGTCTCGATAATACTACGACTAGGGATATTTAATGATTAAACCTTATGTGGATTAATATTGTCTCATATCTTATAAAACCGGAACTAATCATAAGGACTTTTATCATTTATATATCCGAGTAATCTAATTACAAAATGATAAAAGAGCAATTTCATTTGTCACATAGTTAATTTTGTACAAGAACACCATGTCCTTTACAAAATAGTGATGCTATGGGTCATAATTGTCCAACAATCTCCCACTTGGCCTATAGCCAATCACTCAAATGTCTAACACATGAACTATGTACTGGTCGCTCATGCTTATGCTGAGTTTTCGCTTTTGCCAGCGGATTTACAAGGTTATCATCTGATCCGATTTATTTGATCATCACATTGCCACAATGTATGATCTCACGAATCAGATAAAATCGTTGAAGTACATACTTGGATCAATGATGAGACCGTAATTCCTTAGCCTGCGAAGTAGCCTAGCTAAGCTGCTAACAGAATTACTCCTAATCCAATTAGGAATTTTATAGATCCAAAATATTTCTTTTGCTGCCTCAGCCGCAGCAATATATTCCGCTTTTGTTGAATCGGCAACAGTATCTTGCTTGGAAGATTTCCAGCTCACTGTTCCGTTTTTCAAACAAAATACGTACACTTATTGCGACTCAAAGTCATCTTTATCGGTTCGAAAACTTGCAACGGTGAACCCAGTCACTTCAAGTTCTCCTTCTCCATAGCTTAAGAAAGCATCCTTAGTTCGTCTAAGATATTTAAGGATGTTCTTAAGATCAATCCAGTGACCATCACCTGGATTGGCCTGATTGTGACTCCAAATGCTTAAAGCATATGAGACATCAGGTCCCGTACATGTCTTTCAATGTACGAGTTCTCGGAGAGTGCCAACAACTTTTAGATCTATCCAAGTATATCCTTATTCCTAGAATAAAGGTTGCCTCCCAAGAATGTCTATGGAGAATTTTAATTAAAGTCAAGCTTTCATCGATTGTTTGTTGGATAATTATGACCCATATCGTCATTATTTGTACATATTATGGTGTTGTTGTACAAATTAACTATGTGACAAAGGAGATTGCTCTCTTATCATTTGTGATTAGATCACCAAGATGTATAAATTATAGGAGGTCCTTATGATTTGTTCCTAAATTGAGAATGATATGAGACAATATCAATCCATGAAGGATAAATCATTAAATATCTATAGTCAGAGTATTATCGAGATTGGACATCGATAAATACGAAAAAGACTAGTATTACACTTGTGCACGTTGTGAGGGCATAACGACATAGTTCTCATATATTTGTGTTGGACAATTATGACCCAAAACGTCACTATTTGTACAGATCATGGTGTTGTTGTACAAATTAACTATGTGACAAAGGAGATTGCTCTCTTATCATTTGTGATTAGATCACCAAGATGTATAAATTATAGGAGGTCCTTATGATTTGTTCCTAGATTGAGAATGATATGAGACAATATCAATCCACGAATGATAAATCATTAAATATCCCTAGTCAGAGTATTATCGAGATTGGACATCGATAAATACGTAAAAGACTAGTATTACACGTGTGCGCGTTGTGAGGGCATAACGTCATAGTTCTCATATATTTTGGTATATGATACTCATGCAAGTGTAATAGGAGGTTGTGTTTTACCGATGGTACGTGAAACAGCTTCGCTCTGGATAGACCCCCTCAGAATTCCATTAGTAGCATGACTATGTGTCTATGGAAGTCCGAAATCAGGGTAGGTGTATTTGGTCTTAACCTGAGACTTGACCGCTAATACTTACGACAATCAAAATACTTTGGTTGCGGTCGTCCAGGGCTTTAACCGGTTCTGTGTACGCCTATGCTGGGTATATTGAGAATCGTAGTGTATTGGGTGTGATGTCAAGACAGAAGTGTCACTCCAGTCATATGGAGATGATGGTCGCGTAGGATACGGTACTGGTTCTCTTAAGTACTGCAGTCATCGGGATAAAATGACAAGGTCATGTTTATCCGATTATAGAGACTAGTTACTAGACATCCGACATGTGCTTCGTACGGGGTAGACACAATTCCAGCCCCAGGCCTAGCACGTGATCATCCGATACTGGATCAAAATACGCAATACTACGTATACTACGCCTGACATAGATCCTTTATTCCTGTAAGGATATTTCTGGAGAATTGGGTAGGCATGGCGCTTTGCTAGAAGCCAACCTTGTCTTGTAAATCGGTAAAACGTAGTACTAGGTACTTACGTGTTCGGATAGTCCGACGACCGAATTTACTGCCAACATATCCGGGGATCTCATGGGTCACTTCCCGAAGATTCACCGATGACGTATGACTCGCACTCTAAATTAATCTGTGATTAATTAGACGAGAGAGAAAATTAATCTGGGATTAATTGCGAAGATATTTTATCTAGGATAAAATATCATTTAAAGAGAGATAACGATTAATTTGGAATTAATCGATAAATTAATATATTTGATATATTAAACGAAATTGGATTTCGACGCGGAATTAAAATTAGATTTTAATTCGGGCGAACGAATTAATTTAGAATTAATTCGTTAGCGACATGAATAGTGATTTCACTAGGCATAATCGTTTAATTGCGTCGCAACGGAAAATTCGTTAATTTGGAATTAGCGAACCCGAGGCCACGAGTGTTTGCGAGCACATTCGCATTTCGAATTCGAGTGCGGCATGCAAGTCACATCAAGCGTCAATTATTAGTCACATCAAGCGTCAAATCATTAGTCACATCAAGCGTCAAATCAAATGTCACTTTGAGTGATGTGACTTGACAACTTGATTGAGTGATGTTTATTGATGTGAGTTGATGGAAAGCATTAATTGCTTGACTTTTTGTAAATCAAAAAGTTGTATATGGTAAATGGATTTTAGAATCATTTAATCTGTTTTACACTTTTTCATCTCTCTCACATAACTCTCTCTTCCTCTCATCTCTCTCTTCTTCACGCCCATGGAGGGGCAAAAACTTCACTGGTTTCTGTCAAGAAACCGTGAACTAGGGAAGCAAGAGTGCTTGGTTTTTGTGGTAAAAATCAAGAGAGCTAGCACTCCGAGAGACATGCGAAGGTGATAGGGAAGTCCACCCATGAGCCGGGAATTGTTTGACGAAGCTTGGAGCTTGACGAAGGAGCTCAAAAACCAACCATGGAGGACGCCAAAAACTAGTGAGCTGTGTAGTCCACTGCCGAGCAGAATTTGATTTTTTGTTCGTCTCCGCGTCGCTCAACCGATCGATGTGAGTATTCCGTAACTTCGTTGATTTGTATTCACACTTATTTCATGCTTGTTTATGATCTTGGGACCTTAGCAAACACCAACAATGGTATCAGAGCGCAAGGTTGAGCATGAACTTTGATTTAGGGCTTAAAATTGGGTAAATTGATTTTGAGCATGAGTTGATTAAATTGGATGTTTGAATATGCCTAAATCATGTTGAATTGAAGATTGATTTGATCAATTTCAAGAAATTGTGTTTGGAACATTTTTGCCCAAATTATTTAGCTTGGCCGAATGGAAGACTTGCCCTAATGTCTTGGAATTTTTGTTTTTTGATTCATTGGATGAGTTAGAATCATGTTGGGGATGTTGATTTAATGTTTAATTTGATTCAATTGGATTGGATTTGAAATTGGATATAAGTTTCCCCTTGGCCGAGACATATATAAAGCATGTTTGGGTTTGATTTTGATTAAAATGTGTTGGACAGTAATTGATGTAATTAAGCATGATTAATTAGGCTAATTGGTGTTTTGGAAATGTTAATTGGGTAATTAATTGTGTTATACACTTTAGGTAATTAAATTGTGAAATTGGATTTTGTAATTTAATTGAATTGGGCCTAATTTTGGAAATTGGACTTTGAATGTTGTTATTGGGCTTATTGGGCTTGGTTGTACCAAGTTAGGTTTAGGCCAAATGGATTGGATCTAATTGGGCCCAAAACCGCATCCATAAAGCCCAAATGCGACTAATGGACCTTTAAAGTTTAAATGGGCCTAATGGGCCTAAATTGATTTCTAGGCTTATGGGGTAACTCCCGGATTGGATTTTGGTTATTCGGTTTGACCCGAGTTGACCAAAAGTCCACGCCTTAAGAAATTAATTGAAAACCCATTGGACTTTAATTAAATTAACGTTGGACGTTAATCGGGCTTTGAGACCCGTAACGATTAAATTTGGAATTTAAGTCGTAAAAGGTTTATTATTAAAGTGTAATGTTTAATTTGGAATTAAATAAGCGAATTAGAATTAAATGCATATTGAATTGAATTTAATTATGTAGTTTAATTTAATTAGAGAATTCGTACTTTAAGTACTTACTCGCAAAATGAGTTTGACTCGACCAAAATCAAATCGTTGTTTGAACATTAGATGATCACTAATTATCAGATTAATTAATTTGATTAGATTGATTGATAACATGCTTGTGTGAATACATGGTTGCGATGCATGAATAATGTATATCGGATGGATATTAGTTTTGGACAAAATGACCCATAGCGTCACTATTTGCACAGATCATTGTGTTGTTGTAGCAAATTAACTATGTGACAAGGAAATTGCACTCTCATCATTTGTGATAAGATCACCATATATATATATAAATGAAGAGAGGTCCCTATGATTAGTTCCTGGACTGAGAATGATATGAGACAGTATCGGTCCCCGAATGATTAATCATTAAATATCCCTAGCCGTAGTATTATCGAGACTGGACATCGATAATGCGGAATAGGCTAGTATTGCACTTGTGTGCGTTGTGAGGGCACAACGGCATAGTTCTCATATATATAATTATTGGATACTTATGCAAGTGCGATAGGAGGTCGTGTTTCACCGATGGTACGGGAAACAGCTTCGCTCTGGATAGACCCCTCGGAATCCCATTGGTATTATGACTATGTGTCTATGGGAGGCCGAAATCAATGTAGGTGTGTATAGTCTTAACCTGAGACTTACATTGCTAATACTTACAATAATCGATAAACTTTGGTCTTGGTGGTACAGGCTTTAACCGGTTCTGCGTACACCACTTCTGGGTTTATCAGAGAGTCGTAGTGATTGGGTGTGATGTCGAGACGGAAGTGTCACTTCAGTCATTATGGAGATGATGTCACGCTGGATACGGTACTAGTGCTCTTGAGTGTTGCGCAACCAATCGGGATATTGTGACCAGGTCATGAATATCCGATATAGATGACTATGTTACCAGACATCCGATATGTGCTTCGGACGGGGCAGACACTTATCCAGCCCCAGCCCTAGCACGTGACTATCCGATACTGGACCGATATGCACAATACATTTGTATACTACGCTTGATACACAGATCTTTGATATTCTTAAATGGATATGTCCGGAGAATTGGGAAGACTTGGTGCTTTGCTAGGAGTCGACCTTGTCTCGTAAATCGGTAGAACGTAGTACTTGGTACGTACGTGATTCAGATACTCCGACGACCGTATTTACTGCCAACTTATCCGGGGATCTCATGGGTCGCTTCCCGATAATCCACCGATGACGCACCACTCGCACTCTTGAATAATTTGGGATTATATAGAAGAGAGAGAAAATTAATCTAGGATTAATTACGGAGATATTTTATCTAGGATAAAATATCGTCTAGAGAGAGATAACGATTAATTTGGAATTAATCGGTAAATTAATATATTCGATATATTAAACGAAATTAGATTTCGACGCGGAATTAAAATTAGATTTTAATTCGGGCGAACGAATTAATTTAGAATAAATTCGTTAGCGACGTGAATAATGAATTCGCTAGGCGTAATCATTTAATTACGACGCGACGGAAAAATCGTTAATTTGGAATTAACGAACCCGAGCCCGGGTGTGATTGCGAGCGCATTCGTGTTTCGAATTCGAGTGCGGCGACGCAAGTCGCATCAAGCGTCAAATCAATCGGTCGCATCAAGCGTCAAATCACTTGTCACTTTGAGTGATGTGACTTGACATCATGTCACTTAATAAAGGTGATATGAATAAGGATGGACTTGACATAAAGTGTAAAAGCATTTTGGAGGGAAAAACTTTTTGGTTTTGGCTCCAATATTTATTTGATTTTATTTGATAAAGTTAAATGAAAATTGATTATTTTATTCTTGGAAAATATATAATCAATTTTGCTTTACATTTATAAGTTAATAACACATTTATCTCTCATCTCTCTCACGCACAAAGCCATTTTCTTCACTGGTTTTGAACCAGTTTGGGCGTGAACAATAGGGAAGCAAGAGTGGGTTTTCATGGTGAAAATTCAAGTGCTAGCACACTTACAAGTCTTGCGAAGGTGGTAGGGAGGGTTCGACCATGAGCCGGGATCCGTCCGACGAAATTAGGAGCTCCATTTCGCAGCTCAAAAACTGAAGATAGAAGGCAGTGGACTGCATGCAGTGGGCGTCCATGGCAATGCGTTTTTGGCTTCATTCGTCTTCGATTCGACTCAACCAACCAATGTAAGTATTCCGCTATCTTCGTTGGTGTATTCATGCATGATTTTCATGTCTTGTTGATCTTGGGACTAGATTTTTACCTACATGGCATCAAGAGCTATAGGTTCAAGCATGAAATTTTAGGGCTTAAAATTTGGGTGAATGTTTGTTGAGCATGATTTGAATAAATTGGTTGTTTAAGTATGCTGATAACATGTTTAATTTCATTTTGGTTGGACCAATTTGTTGAAAAATGATTTGGAATTATTTTCCCCAAATTTTCATCTTGGCCGAATATGAATGTAATATTGGGTATTTTGATTTTGAGCATGATTTGGTTAAATTGATTAATTGAGCATGTTTAAATGATCTTTAATTGAAGATTGATTTGATCAATTTCAACAAAATGTGATTGGATCAATTTTGCCCAAATTTGTGATGTTGGCCGAATGCTATAATGATTTTGGGTTCTTGGAAATTTTTGTTTTTTGATTCATTAGATGAATTGGAATCATAATGTTTGATGTTAATTTGAGGTCAATTGGATAGTACTTTGAATTGGACAAAAAACCCCAAAATCTCATATTGGCCGAATGTGATGGATATTTGGAAATCTGGATTTTTTCATTTTAATTCATTGGATGAGTTATAATGATGTAGGATGATGTTGATTTGAGATTGAATTGGATTTAATTTTGAATTGGATAAAAATCCCTAAATTAATCACCTTGGCCGAATAGGTATAATGCCCTAATGTCTTGGTAATTTTGATTTTGTGACATTGGATGTGTATGAAATCAAATTGGATGGTGATTTGATGTCGATTATGGGTTCGATTGGATTGAAACCAAATCGGACACAAAATCCCTCCTTGGCCGAGAGCTTTGTAGCATGTAAATGGGTTTGATTTTCAATTTGTGTGGTGGACATATAAAAATGAATTAAGCATGATTAATTGGACTAATATGGTGTTTTAGAAATATTGATTTAGTTGATTAATCATGTAATACACTTTAGTTTAATTGAATATAAATTGGATTTTGTATATTTAATTATTTGGGCCTAATTTTGGAAATTGGACTTTAATGTTGTATTTGGGCCTATTGGGCTTGATTTTATCAAGTTGGGTTTAGGCCAAATGGATTGGATCCAATTGGGCCCAAAACCTTAACCATAAAGCCCAAATACGACTTAATGAACCTTTAATGTTTAATTGGGCCTAATTGGCCAAAATTAATTTAAAGGCTTATGGGGTAAATCCCGATTGGACTTTGTTGCGGATTTGACCCGAGTTGACCAAAAGTCCACGCCTTGAAGAAATTAATTAAAAGCCCATTGGACTTTAATTAAATTAATATTGGATATTAATCGGTCTTTGAGACGCGTTACGATTATATTTGGAATTTAAATCGTAAAAGGTTTATTAAATAAAAGTGTAATATTTAATTTGGAATTGAATAGTGAATTAGTATTAAATACATGTTAAATTAGATTTAATGATGTAGTTTAATTTAATTCATGAATTCGTACTTTAAGTACTTATTCGCAAAATGAGTTTGACTCGAACAAATCAAATCGTTGTTTGAACATTGGATGATCACTTAATTATCAGATTAATTAATTTGATTAGATTGATTGATAGCATGCTTATGTGTGTGAATACATGGTTGTGTAATGAATAATGTATATCGGATGGATATTAGTCAGGTGGGCAATTTAGAAATTGTTGTAATAAATTCGATTTATTAAATTGGACCTGCGTGTCCAGCCTTATCACCTCTGTTCTCTTTGTATTCTCTTCTCACTTATTCCCCTCTATGTATATGAGGTTTCTTTAGAAGTGTAGTGTAACGGGTAGAAGTATACTAGTGCTAGCTTGAGTGAGAAAGGGAGAGTTTGATCTAGGATCAATGTGTTAAGTATCCATCCGCATATCATTATTATTTATTTTCATACTCGCTTTATTATGTATTTAGAATGCATGTTTAAGGGTGTATGATGATGAGACCTTAACAAAGATAATTAAATTGGAAGCCAATTTGCACGCGAAAAACCCTCGTTAAATATCATGCGTTCATTTTCCTTCCATTGAGTGATTCTTGCTCAAGATCCGAGATTGGCAGGGGTTGTTGGCCAAAGTCAAGCCCTTGTCCGTCAAAGATGTGCTTGAATTACGAGGCTTTGTTCCATATCGGTGTCGTGTCCAAGTTGTGGTTTGTTGGCCAAAGTCAAGACCACTTCTTGTCCATTGACATTGATTACGAAGCTTCCATGTCAATGGGTCCGCGCTTGACTGGATCACTAGGTTTGTTGTGCCAAAGCCAAGGCCTAGTTGATTCAGAGGAAAAAGGTAGGGTATACATTCGATGTATAGCATATATAAGATATATGTTTGGGACTTGGATGTCCACCTACTGGATCTAGGAGTTGGATGAGATCCAATTGATCTTCGAGATCTACCTAGTTAATTATCATACAATTTTTGGCCAAAGTCAAGATTGTGTGATATTTAACGGGATCCTAGCCCACTAGGAAACACGGTTTCCCGAGTACTCGACAGAGGGTTAGAGGCTCGACGAAAAATAGTGGGAGGCAAGTATTGAATTTGCAACATTCGTTCAATTACTCGCCATACGCGCTCAAACAAATATTACTCGTCATATTAATTAAAAGTATTAGTTGGACTAATATTTTATGTTGTTTTAAAATATATATATATAGTTGGACTATATACAAACTCATTCAATATATAGTTGATTTTATAATTGGATTATAGTAATCATATAATTGAATTAAATGATAGTTGTTTTTTATAATTAGATTATAGTAATCAATATTAAAATTATAGTTGATTAAATAATTGGATTATTGTAATCATTATAATAAATAGTACCTTATTAAAATTGATTAAATAGTGGACTATTGAAATCAAGAAAGAATTGAAAAGTTGAATGTTTAAAATATATAATCCTTGGATTAAATGTTTTAAATGATTAATTTTCATATTGGGAATAACATAATAGGTTACTTATTGGATAAAAACTTGTTATATCTGGGCCATAATTAAGCAAATAAGTAGAGCATAAAATCTTTGAAGATTTATTGATGATGACTTTAGTGCTTAATTAATATACTTATCATAAATCTATTTTAGATTTAAAAGTATTAAATTGCAATTAATAATTCTTAGAGAATTGATTTGACTATTCTAGAGGTGAAAAGTCAAAGTTTGCAATTGGGCGTGTTGCACAAGGTGCACATCGTTTCGATATTCCGAAACCCAAGGCTTGGCCAAAGGTTTGTGAAATATTGAAAAGATAAATGACATATCCCAAAGTGACTACCATTTGGATATGGAAGACACGAAGGAATTAAAGAAAGGGTGAGGCTCTTACTTTAAAATATTTTTCAAAGTCATGTTCACTACTAGTATTGAAATTAGATTTTAAATACTTAGTGTGGTACATAAAATATATGTATTGATGTTCAGAATCCGCTATGAGCTGGATACTGACTTCAAGCCGAGATTTCTCTGCAAATCGGAAACGGGACGAAAGTCGCTGTTTCGACTGTAGATACCTAAGTTTAGGAACTACCCTTTGGGTATGTACTTAAATTAGAAACTGTTATAATGTAACTAGTTGAACTAGAGACATTATCTCTATATCAGTGTTTAATCCGTTGCGGATAAACCTTTATATTCTAGAACACTAAGTGTTTTATTATATAAGATGATTCTGAGATAATACATTAGATGTAAATACAGAATTTATATTTTGAATATAAATAAAATCTCAAACATATAAAATGACAAATAAATAGCTCAAATTGATTTGATCAATAGAAACTTATTTGTGGCATTGTTGTCTAGGACACAA
>SKCR01050864.1:0-38590 GCA_019454045.1 Zanthoxylum bungeanum | reverse complement strand
CATTATGCATAATGGATTGAGTACTAAAGTTATCATTACATGAATCTTCCAAAGATCATGTTCTACTATTTGCTCAACTTCGGGCTTAGGCCTGAGATATTTCTCTATCAAATAAAGTAACTCCTCAGTATCTAGGACTATCCTGAGGTATTATTCCCAATTTGAAAATTAAAGCCGCTTAAAGACATTTTCTCCCAGGATAATGTTCTAAACGTTAATCTTTCAGTTATCTTGATTGCTATAGTCCATCTATCCAATCAACTATTTCAGGTACTATAGATTATAATGATTATTATAGTCTAACTATATAATCAACTATAATTTGTTTGGTTAAATTCAAATATATTGATTACTATAATCCAATTATATAATCAACTATAGTTTTAAATAGTTTGAATACAGTCCAACTGTTTAATTAAAATAACGATTAAATATTAGTCCAACTAATATATATTTAAGTAATGACGAAAAATTGAAAGGAGGGCGTATTGGCAAGTATCTAAACGAAATTGCAATTTTAATACTTGCCTCCCACTATTTTTCGGCGAGCCTCTAGCCCTCTGTTGAGTACTCGGGAAACCTAGTTTCCTAGTGGTCTAGGATCCCGTTAAATAACACATAACCTTGACTTTGGCCAACAAGCTGTATGATATTTAATTAGGTAGATCTCTAAGATCAATTGGATCTCATCCAATTCCTAGATCCAGTAGGTGGACATCCAAGTCCGAAACATATATCCAATATATACCAATATATCCAATATATTGCCTAACATTTTTCCTCTGAATCAACTAAGCATTGGCTTTGGCACAACAAACTTAATGATTCCAGTTAAGCGGGACTCATTGACCTTGGAAAGCTTCGTAATCGATGTCGATGGACAAGAAGTGATCTTGACTTTGGCCAATAAATCTCAACTTGGACAAGACATGCGATATGGAACAAAGCCTTCATGATTCAAACACATCCGCGATGGACAAAGGTCTTGACTTTGGCCAACAAACCAGTGCAAATCTTGGATCTTGAGAATGAATTATTCAATGGAAGGAAAAACACTTAATATTTGTTGAGGGTTTTTCGCGTAATTGGCAACCAATTAATTATCTTTGATTAGGTCTCATCATACACCCTTAAACATGCATTCTAAAATCATAATAAGGCGCGGTAAATAAATTAATAATGATATACGGATGGATATTTAAAACATTTTATTCCTAGAACAAATCTCTCTTTTTCCTCTCTTCCGCTAGCACAAATCTTAATTCTACCCAATTAAATAACAATTCTACATAAACCTCATTTACATTGAGGGGAATAGGTGAGAAGAGAAATACAAAGAGTCAAGAGGTAATAGGCTGGACACGCAGGTCCAATTTAATAAATTCTAAATTTATTACAATAATTCCAAAATTGCCCTCACTCATCTAATATCCATCTGATATACATTATTCATACATCACATCCATGTATTCACACAAAGCATGTTATCAATCAATCTAATCCAATTAATTAATCTGAAATTAATGACCATCCAATGTTCAAACAATGATTTGATTTGCGCGAGTCCAACTCGTTTTAAGAATAAGTACTCAAAGTACGAATTCTTGAATTATATCAAACTACAATATTAAATCCAATTTAATTTGTATTCAATACTAATTCTTTATTTAATTCCAAATTAAATAATTACACTTTATTAATACGCCTTTACGATTTAGATTCCAAATCTAATCTAAATGGGTCTCAAAGCCCAATTAACATCCAATGTCATTTAATTAAAGTCCAATGGGCTTTCAATTAATTTCTTAAGGCATGGACTTTGGTAAATATGGGTCAAACCCAAATACCAAAGCCTAATTAAGGAATCACCTTATTTGCCAAGAAACCAATTTCGGCCCATAAGGCCCAATTAAACATAAAAGGCCCATATGTCATATTTGGACTTAATGGAATGATTTAAGCCCAATATGGATCCAATCCAATTGACCTAAACCAACTTGGCTCAACCAAGCCCATTAGGCCCAAATACAACATTTAAAGCCCAATTCTAAATTAAGCCCAACCAATTAAATTTTAAAATTCCAAATTTCATAATTTAACTAATTAAAGTTCCTAGCCATGATTAACCATTTAAATTAACATTTCCAAAATACTAATCTAATCAATTAATCATGCTTTATTTGTCCAACATATGTCCAACATTATTGAAACAAAAAATCAACTTATTTCTTGCTCATCTTGGTCACGGCATTTTGAGGGTTTATTGTCTGATTCCGATTTCAATCCAATTGAGTCTCAAATCAACATTTCCCAAGTCTTCAAACTATTCCAATGATCAAAAGAACAAAAATTACCATGACTATTTAGGGCTACTAGCATTCGGCCAAGCCAACATTTTGGGCAAAAATTGATCCAATTAATTTTTCATGAAATTGATCATAAATAACTCCAAGTTATCCATATACAAGCATGCTCAAACAAAAAATTTGGTTAAATCATGCTCAAATCCAATTTACCCAATTTTACCCTAAAATTTTTCATGCTCAATTAGGCTCCATGATACCATTGTTGGTTCTAAAGTGGTCCTAAGATCATTCAAGCATAAAAAAACATGTGAATACATTAAAGAAGTATGGCAGAATCATACTTACAATGAGCGGATTATGGATGACGATGGTCAAATTCAAAAATTTATTCTCCAAGTTTCGGCCAAGGTGGTCTTTGATGAAGATGAACAAGCTCCAAGCTTTGAGAGGATTCCAAGCTCTTAGATTGGTTTCCCTATCACCTTTGAATGATTCCTTGTTGGTGCTAGCCTTAGATGATTTGCAACAAATCTTCTTCTTCTTCCTTAAGTTCACGGCAATGGAAGAAAATTGGGAGAGAGTTTTGCTTCTCAAAACCGAGAGAGTGAGAGAAAAATGTGAGTGAAATTAAATTTTTGATTTCAAAAATCAAAAGAAAGATATACCAAATGTTTGGTATTAGTCTTTCAATGATTACACAAAATGTGTAAGACAATTCACCTTAATTTCTTTCACCAAAACCCATCACCAAAAAGTAACTTAAAGTGACAAGTGATGTGACAATGATGTGACATGTGGGCCCCACTTGATTCAAATCCGAGTGGGCCCGCGACACATCCCGGGCTCGGGTTCGCTAATTCCAAATTAACGAATTTTTCGTTGCGACGTAATTAAATCAAATTAATTAAATAATTATGCCAAGCAAAATCACTATTCACGTTGCTAGTGAATTAATTCTAAATTAACTCGTTTGCCTGAATTAAAATCTAATTTTAATTCTGCGTCGAAATCTAATTTCGTTTAATATATCGAATATATTATTTTATCGATTAATTCCAAATTAATCGTTATCTCTCTTCAAATAGTATTTTATCCTAGATAAAATCTCTCTGTAATTAATCCCAGATTTATTATGCTCGAATCATACGTCGTCGGTGAATCTTCGGGAAGCGACCCAAGAGATCCCTGGATATGTTGGCAGTAAATCCGGTTATCGGACTATCCAAACACGTACGTACCTCATACGACGTTTTTACCGATTTACGAGACATGGTTGGCTTCTAGCAAAGTACCGTGCCTACCCAATTCTCCAGAAATATTCTTAATGGAATATATAATCTATGTCAGGAGTAGTATACGTAGTATTGCGTATTACGATCCTGTATCAGATGTCACATGCAAGGCCTGAGGCTGGAATTGTGTCTGCCCCATACGAAGCATATATCGGATCTCTGGTAACTAGTCTCTATAATCGGATAATCATGACCTAGTCATGTTATCCCGATGATTGCAGTACTAAAGAGTACTAGTTACGTATCATGCGTGATCATCTCTTCATATGACTGAAGTGATACTTTCATCTTGACATTCACACCCAATACACTACGATTCTCAATATACCCAGAAGAGGCGTACACAGAACCTGTTAAAGCCATGGATGACCAAAACCAAAGTATATTGATTATCGTAAGTATTAGCGATGCAAGTCTCAGGTTAAGACCAAATACACCTACCCTGATTCGGACTCCCATAGACACATAGTCATAATACCAATGGGATTCTGAGGGGTCTATCCAGAGTGAAGCTGTTTCCGTACCATCGGTAAACACAACCTCCTATTACGCTTGCATTAGTATCCAATACCCAAATATATGAGAACTATGTCATTATGCTCATACACGCACAAGTGCAATACTAGTCTATTCCACATTATCGATGTCTAATCTCGATAATACTATGACTATGGATATTTTAATGATTAAACCTTAGTGGATTAATATTGTCTCATATCTTATTAATCCGGAACTAATCATATGGACTTTTATCATTTATATATCTTGGTAATCTAATTACAAATGATAAAAGAGCAATTTATTTTATCACATAGTTAATTTGTACAACAACACCATATTCTGTACAAATAGTGATGCTATGGGTCATAATTGTCCAACAAAAATATCACAATAAGTTTTTGACGTCGTTGCCGGGGATTGTTTGTTTAATTCATATTAATAATATTACCAAGTAATCTTAGCTTTAATTTGGATTGTTTTTTATTTTTATTTTTATTTATTTGGTTTTTATTTGAATATTGATTTTTTTTCTTTCGGTGCTTCAGTGAATGCGTGTAAATTCATAATCTCGACTCGCTCATGTTTGATCCTGAAATAGAAAGAACAACGAGGAGACTAAAGAAAGAAAGGAAAATTGAAAAGGAAGCAATGGCGGCTGAAAATAGAGAGAACAACCCACGCCAGGTGGCAATCAGAGATCACTTCAAGTCGGTCATAGATGATATTTATTCTGGGATTGCCCATAAACTAATCAACGCCAACAATTTTGAGCTAAAACCAGCATTGATTAGTTTGGGGGTTCAACTGTAGAGGATCTCAACATGCACTTAAGGATGTTCTTGTTTGGGTTGGTGCTCAGGGCGTCAATCCGCTCCGTATTTATGTCTGATTCATGAATACGAACAATCTTTTTTTTCCAAAATATTACTTATTTATGGTTCCACCTCTTGTTTTTATATACGTATTCGATCTGATTAAGATTAAATTGAAACTAAATGTGGTTTAGAGATATGTATATATTAGACAAAGGCCCGATAATATATAATGCAGTACACAGTTAAAAAGCTAGTTTATAATTGACATTGAGAAGTGTCACTGCTAATTGTATATTATCAAATACAGTTCCTAGTCAAGATTTACTAACACGGGTCGGTTAGTCAAATTCGTTGAGACCAATACATGTCGTATATCGAGACTTGTTCCGATGGTTTATCCCAATGAACCATGAGTCTAGGGAGACTCAGATAGACGTGTAGGTGCTTATAGTGGATAAACACTAAACGACTCACCGAAGATTCTTAATGGATGGTACACCAACATCAATAAGAATCTTCTCGGATTGAGTAGCATAGTGGTCTTTCGACTTGAGATACCACTGTGGATGTATGAGACATCCTTCATACTTAGATGGTAGTCACGTCACCGATCTATTTAGATCAGACCTCCAAATGTTAGTTGGGTATGGACCGATCCTCAGGATATCCTGTGTGTATCAAGATAAGATCCGCCAGTTCTGTGTACAGAGCATAGGTAGTCCATATGTGATTAGCAGTCTGTTAAATCTGTGGCCACAGTATACTTCGGAGTGAGTTCCGAATGTTATTTAGAGATTGCTAATAGAAACATCGACGAGATAATACCTATAGAGATTTGACGTTTACATCTATATCTCTGGGATTATCCGGATACCTGTGACGGAGGAATTATACGTATGTAATGACCTCGACATGTATGATTCAGCTAGTTTATCCGTGGTCGTCATAATTTACGGGTGGGTAAATTATGGAGACGAAATTGGATTTTGTGATAGATATACCTGAATCTAGAGAGTCTCACTAATGAAACATACTCGTAGAGCACTAAGGCAACTTTTATAAATAATGGTGATTATTTATAAATCGTTTAAACGTTAAACGAAAAATACATGCAAATGAGACGAACTGTCATTTCCTAATTAATGTGTGTTTGTATTTAATATATGATATTATTAAATACACATTAATAAATTATCAAATAAAGGTATTTTACATATATCATTTATATATGTATTTGAGATATTTAAAGTAAATATAATACATATATTTGAGATATTTGTATTTGTATTTGATTAATTAATTAATTATTTAATTGTTAAATAATTAATATAATTAAAATATAAATATCTTATGAATGATAAAGTTAGTAAATGATTATAGTGTTTATTGTTGACTTTAAAGTAAAGGAAATGGTAGTCAAATTGGAATTGACTTCTTTGATATTTGTTTAAAGTGTTTAAATTGAAATGTCATTTTCCTTTAATTTTAAGTGAAATTCGGCCAACACCCTTATATAAATACAATTGTTTTATTTTTGAGTTGCAATTGTTGACTTACTTTATTCATTAAATTGTTTGATGATTAAAGTTGCAAGTTGATAAGCAAATTATTGAAACAAAATTGAAATATCTAGATATTATATATACATCACAGTTTCGGCCAAGGGCATTTTGGGAGAGTATATATTGTTTGGTTTCATCTTTTAGGGTTAAAAATAAGTTCATTAGACACCAAACATAATACAAAACTAGTTGAGAGAAAAGCTTGAAGGCAAAAGGAAGATGGCTTGGAAAATCATGGTTTTGTAAGTTATTTTTCAAAGTCTTCAACATGAAAATTGTTTCTAACATGCTTAGCATCATTTTGTGTTGCTTTTGTGTTTTCTCTCTTCTTATAGTTTGTGTTTATTTTGGTTGTGAACTTTGATGAAATATTGAAGCATGTAAGTAAGCTTGAAATGGTTTCAAAGCTTTACTTTTGATTTTTAGAAAATCAAAGTTGCCATTCTAGAGTTAGTAAGCCACTCATTGGTGACCTAGAATTGTTCCAGAGTTGTTTCAAAGTGGTGAGGCTAGATTGGTAAAGTATTGAATGGATTAAAGTGTTGGATTTTGTAAATTTGGTGAAATTGGACAATTTGATGAAATTGAAAAATTATGGTTCATAACCCACTCCAAATTTGGGTCTTTTCATATATGTGATGTATTATTGTATGAATATGATGCATGTAAATTTTTGGGTTGATTGGATTTGATCTTGGCAAGGTTTGAATAAAAGGGACCAAAATACAATTACTTGAAAATTTAGGGTGCTCACGGTAATTACTCAAAAATTGGGGATTTATGTTAAATCTTATTTTGATGCATTAGATGTGTTGAAAAACATTTTAGAAATGATTTAGAATCATCCAAAATTATATTTGATAATTTTTGGCTAAAATTATTAATTTACAAAGTTTTGGGCAATTCGGTAATTACCAAGAAATTTGATCTCTTGTGTAATTTTTCATAATTTGATAATTGGATAATTAAATAAATAAGTTTATTTAATTGATCCGAGAAAAATTTTGAAAACGGAAAATTTTTATTTTCCACTATTCTGCTGTGCGTTAACGATATGCCCCCTTAAAACCCCAACAAAATGGTATCAGAACGAATCTGATTCTAGCCACCCTAATATGATTAGCTCTTTAAAATCTAATGTTTGTTCTTATCTTTACTTGATACATGCTTGCTTTTATTTAATTTGATTAAATTTAAAGTGTATGACTTTTTATGGAATATCCCCGCTTAATAAGGTTTTAAAGTAACTAGTATTTTTAATACTTGTTTCTTGGTCCGTCTTGTCAATACAGTTTATGAATATTTTTTCGTGACTACATCTGAGACCGTGCCTCTGCTGTGAGGGTGTAGCCGATAGAGATTTATTTATGCCGGATGTATATCAGATACTAGATAAATTCAAGCGAAAGCGGAATCCTGAACGTGCCCTAGCTGTCAGGGTTACGCAAGTAGCTTGAGTTATCATTGACGAGTTTAACCTTGGTACGTCTCCTTGTGGGCCTGCCTTAGTAGTCACAATGAGAAACGACCAGGACCGAAAACCCAGGAGTCACTAGTGATTGATTGATAATGAGTTGTCTACCTGTGAATATACATAGGCGAGACCGTGCCTCTGCTGTGAGTCAAAATATATTCATGGGGTCCTCTTCCCAATATGGAATTCGATTTAATTATTGAATTCTCATTTTTTTCGTTGGGGATTACGGTATTACGTAAAATAGTGGGAGGCATTGCTAAGTTTAAAAATTCCATAACTTAGGCAGTGTGTATTATTATGGAAATAGCCGCTTGTTCGTTTCCTTATTCTATTGTTTAATAGAATTGAACTTTTATTCACTGCACACATATTTTGATATGTTATCTGACTTGAATCTTGGTTGCAGTTATTCTAGAATAGGTTCTAGATACTACTAGACTAGGATATTATTAGATTGGTCTAAAACATCGGGAACTGTTGTTCCGATTTTCTTACAAAATCAAGATGGTTAATGACTTAGTTTCTAAGTCATGATAGATAATCTAGATAGATATCTCTTTTAGGATATAATACTTTAGAGAGAATAGTTTCTTATGCAGTAAGAATTGACTTGAATTAGTTTGTGTCTCGAGATTCTTGACTGGAATTAAGAAAGCCCCATTAGGTATTTGTTTATCTAAATGACGTTTCTTAGCTTTAATGACTTCTAGAAGTCAAGTGTCTGACACTGTTTGCTAATCAATCATTTGCAATTGTTGTGAATAATTGAACGCAAACATTAAAGCTTAAGAAAGGAGGGTATATGTTGTGTATAGAAAATATCGATTTTCACAATACGACAACTATAGGTATTGGATACCAGGTTCTCCCGTTTAGTTATTTAAAATATTAGTTAACGATTTTTTTGATATTTGATATCGGAACTTGTGACTATTGGATAGTTACTTGTTCTTTATAAACAATGTTATATATTTTAAATATAACTAGTAGTGTCATTGACGTAGAGATAAATATTAGGAAAAATTATTCGGTAAAGTAAATAATTTAGAACGGTGCTTTATGAGTTTAATCACTTAAGCATTAGATGTTTATTCTGTATGGTAAAGGATGGTTTGATACGAGATCACACCACACATCCTTATCCATTTAATGAATATTGTATTCATGAAGGTGATTAAGATCTGGTTTAACCATTGATTGTCATTGGACCACCAGATTTATTTAACTAATACATTGGATGTATGTAGTTTAATAAATTTAATTGCTTAAGGTAGTTTTCTTTATTTCTCAACTTAGTTGATGAATTATTGTAACTTAGTTACGTATTTCTGAAAGAACACATATTGAACTGTTGGACAATTATGAGCCACAGCGTCACTATTTGTACAGATCAAGGTGTTGTTGTACAAATTAACTATGTGACAAAGGAGATTGCTCTCATATCATTTGTGATTAGATCACCAAGATATATAAATGATAGGAGGTCCTTATGATTTGTTCGTGGATTGAGAATGATATGAGACAGTATCAATCCATGAAGGATAAATCATTAAATATCCCTAGTCAGAGTATTATCGAGATTGGACATCGATAAATACGTAAAAGACTAATATTACACTTGTGCGCGTTGTGAAGGCATAATGGCATAGTTCTCATATGTTTGGGTATATGATACTCATGCAAGTGTAATAGGAGGTTGTGTGTTTTACCGATGGTACGGGAAACAGCTTCGCTCTAGATAGACCCCCTCGGAATTCCATTGCTAGTATGACTATATGTCTATGGATGTCCGAAATCAGGGTAGGTGTATTTGGTCTTAACCTGAGACTTGCACCGCTAATACTTACGAAATCAATATACTTTGGTTTTGGTCGTCCAAGGCTTTAACCGGTTTCTGTGTACGCCTCTTCTGGGTATATCGAGAATCATAGTGTGTTGGGTGTAATGTCAAGACGGAAGTGTCACTCCAGTCATATGGAGATGATGGTCACGTAGGATACGGTACTGGTTCTCTTATGTACTGTAGTCATCGGGATAAAATGAAAAGGTCAGGTTTATCCGATTATAGAGACTAGTTACCAGACATCCGACATGTGCTTCGTACGGGGCAGACACAATTCCAACCCCAGGCCTAGCACGTGATCATCTGATACTGGATCGAAATACACAATACTACGTATACTACGCCTGATATAGATCCTTATATTCCTGTAAGGATATTTCTGGAGAATTGGGTAGGCATGGCGCTTTGCTAGAAGCCAACCTTGTCTTGTAAATCGTCAAACGTAGTACTAGGTACTTCCGTGTTCAGATATTCCGACGACCCGATTTACTACCAACATATCCGGGGATCTCATGGGTCGCTTCCCAAAGATTCACCGATGACGTATGACTCGCACTTTATTAATCTGGGATTAATTGGATGAGAGAGAAAATTAATCTGGGATTAATTACAGAGATATTTTATCTAGATAAAATATCATTTAAAGAGAGAGAACGATTAATTTGGAATTAATCGATAACTTAATATATTCGATATATTGAACGAAATTGGATTTCGATGCGGAATTGAAATTAGATTTTAATTCAGGCGAACGAGTTAATTCAGAATTAATTCGTTAGCGACGTGAATAGTAATTATGCTTGGCATGATTATTTAATTAAATTAGATTTAATTACGTCGCAACGGAAAATTCGTTAATTTGAAATTAACGAACCCGAGCCCGGGATTGTTTACGAGCGCATTCGCATTTCAAATTCTAGTGCGGCACCCAAGTCAAATCAAGCGTCAAATCATTAGTCGCATCAAGCGTCAAATCATTAGTCACTTGAGTGATGTGAAAACTTGTCACATTGATTGATTGATTGATTGATGTGAGTTGATGGTAGTTGTTGGAATGGTTGTTGGATTTGATTATTTGACTTTGGAAAGCCAAATATTTGGTAAATCATTTATTTATTTTTTGAAAATATATATTGTGTATTAGATACACATTTTAACCATTTAACACTCATCTCTCTCTTCCATCTTTCTTCCCTCATTCACGCCCATGAGGGCTGTTTTCTTTCTTCTGGTTTGGCTCACTGCTGAGAGCAGTAAGAGAAGAAATTAAGTGATTTTGTTGCAAAATTATAGTGCTAGCACACTCTAGGAGACATACGAAGGTGATAGGGAAACCCACCCACGAGCTTGGAATACCATTTTGTAAGCTTGGAGCTTGAAGATTTCTTGGAGGACAAAGCCGAATTTGGAGGACATCAAAACCAGTCCACTGCCGAGCTTCATGGAGGAGGGCAGAACGAATTTTTTTTGTCCAACGCGTCGCTCAACTGATCATTGTGAGTATTCCGCAACTCCGTGATGTATTCGCATGTTTATTTTCATTGCTTGATTCGATCTTGGGAAGCTTATAGAATTCCAACAATGGTATTTATGAGCAAGGTTGAGCATGAAAATATTTTAGGGTTAAAATTGGGTAAAATGAATTTGAGCATGATTTAATGAAATTGGATGATTTAGTATGCTTAAATGTTGTTGAATTGAAGATTGATTGGATCAATTTCAAGAAATTTTGTTTGGAACAATTTTCCCCAAATTTTGTGGCTTGGCCAAAAATGACATGAACTCTAATGTCTTGGTATTTTGATTTTTTATTCATTGGATGAGTTGGAATCAATTGGAAATGTTGATTTAATGTTTAATTGGATTCAATTGGATTGGACTTAAAGTTGGACATGAAAATCACCCCTTTGCCGAGAGTTAAAGCATGTGTATTGGGTTTGATTTTTTGTTAAATTGTGTTGGACATGATTTAATGATGATAAGCATGGTTAATTAGGCTAATTTGGTGTTTTGGAAATATTGATTTGGGTGATTAATTGTGTTATACACTTTAGGTAATTAAATTGTGAAATTGGATTTTGTAATTTAATTTAATTGGGCTTAAATTGGATTTAGGCTTGAAATGTTGTAATTGGGCTTATTGGGCTTGGTTGTACCAAGTTGGGCTTAGGCTAAATTGGTTGGATCCAATTGGGCCCAAAACCGCTTCCATAAAGCCCAAATGCGACTAATGGACCTTTAAGGTTTAATTGGGCCTAATGGGCCTAAATTGATTTCTAGGCTTATGGGGTAATTCCTTGAATGGGCTTTGGTTGCCGAAGCCCACGCCTTAAAGAAATTAATTAAAAGCCCATTGGACTTTAATTAAATTAATATTGGATATTAATCGGGCTTTAAGACCCGTAACGATTAAATTTGGAATTTAAATCGTAAAAGGTTTATTAATAAAGTGTAGTATTTAATTTGGAATTAAATAGCGAATTAGTATTAAATACAAATTGAATTGGATTTAATTATGTAGTTTAATTTAATTCAAGAATTCGTACTTTGAGTACTTATTCGCAAAACGAATTTGACTCGCGCAAAATCAAATCGTTGTTTGAACATTGGATGGTCACTAATTATCAGATTAATTAATTTGATTATATTGATTGATAACATGCTTGTGTGAATACATGGTTGCGATGCATGAATAATGTATATCAGATGGAATTAGATGGGTGGGGCAATTTTAGAAATTGTTGTAATAAATTTGATTTATTAATTGGACATGGTGTGTCCAGCCTTATTACCTCTTTATTCTGCTGACGATGTGGGCCTCGCCCTCAAGCTGATATGGGCCTCGCCCCCAAGCTGATATGGGCCTCGCCCCCAAGCTGACATGGGCCTCGCCCCAAGATGATATAGGCCTCGCCCCCTGGGACTTATCCCAAAAAACTGTTGATGTGGGCCTCGCCCCCTGGGACTCATCCCCAAAACTGAAACTGCGCTGACGCTGTTTGGCTCATTTCTGCCGCTTTCTCTTTTCTTCAAACCTACGAACACAAAACAAAAACAACAAAAGAAATGCAATGTTACGTGCATGCATGAATGATTTTCTTATCCCATTGGGTTAGGTCTTCTGCCAATTTCCTTGGTGACTGCTCGGTCTTCTCTCCCTCAGGCAAAGTACTGTTTCAATCTGTCTACGTTGATCGGCTCGGTGAACTCGTTTCCTTCCAAGTCTAATAGCTTCACTGCTCTATTTCCCATTACCTTCTGCACAATGTAAGCTCCTTCCCTGTTAGGTCTGAACTTTTCTCTTGGATCTATCGTCGACGGTCTTGATTGCTTAAGTACCAAATCACCCTTTCTGATTTTGGTGGGGCGTACTTTCTTGTTGAATGCTCGGGCTAGTCTCTTCTGATACAACTACATGTGATACAAAGACTTTGTTCTATTCTCATCCAATAGTGCTAACTGATCAAATCTCTGTGCGGCCCACTCATGTTTCGATAATTCTGCCTCTGCTAATACCCTCATAGACTGTATTTCCACTTCTACCGGCAATACTGCTTCCATTCCATAGACCAAATAGTAAGGTGTGGCCCATGTTGCTGTTCTTACTGATGTTCTGTACCCCCACAAATCATACGGTAGTTGCTCGGCCTAATCTCTGTAGTTTTCTGTTATCTTGGCTAAAATCGTCTTGTTGGCTGCCTCAATTGCCCCATTTGCCTGCGGCCTGTACGGTGATGACTTGTGGTGGCCTATCCCGTATTTCTGCAACATTGCCTTCGTCTCTCCTTGAAACTGAACTCCGTTGTCTGTCACTACATGATGCGGCATACCATACCGACAAATGAGGTTCCGAGCTATAAACTTTGCCATCTGTTTTGCTATAAAATTGCGGAATGATTCGTCTTCCACCCACTTCGAGAAGTAGTCCACCGCCACAATTATGAAGCGATGCCCATTCGATGCATTCGGTCGAATCTCTCCAATCATATCAATTCCCCATGTTGAAAAGGGCCACGGCTCTGACAACCCGTGCAACTCTGTGTGCGGCAAGTGATTCAAATTACCGTGTGCTTGACAGTCATGACAGTGTTTTACCATCTTCGCGCAGTCTGTTTCCATGGTTGACCAATAAAAACCTTGTCTCACTATCTTGAGGGACACATTCAGCCCGTTCATGTGCGGACCACATACCCCGGCGTGTATTTCTTCCATTACATGATGAGCTTCTTCTTTTCTCAAACACTTCAACTGAATACCGTTTGCTTGCCTCTTGTACAGTTCCCCTTTCAAAATCACATACTGGGAAGCTAACTTCTGAATGGCTATTCTGTCTTTTCTGCCTGCCCCTTCATGGAGTTCACCATGTTCCAGATACCTCTGAATGTCATAATACCAAGGTTTACCGTCGTCGACCTCAACTTCTAGAATTCTTTCTATCTCATAAATAGGTCTGCTTGCTGTTGTCAGTATCAACGGTCTCATCACTAACTTTTCTGGGTTTTCCCAAGTTGCTGCAAGTGTAGCCAATGCTTTTGCCATCTGATTCTCTTCTCTCGGTAAGTGCTGACACTTACACTCGGGGATTACCTGTGCCAACTTTCTGAGGTAAAAAATGTAAGGTTTCAACCGTTCTTCTTTCAATTCCCATTCTCATCGCATCTGCTGGACTACCAACATAGAATCTCCATAGACTTCCACACTCCCGGCCTTCAATGCTATCAATGCCGTCAAACCAAAAGCACATGCTTCATACTCGGCTATGTTGTTAGTCACTCTGAATGTCAACCTCTTGGCCAAAGGCAAAGTCTCTCCCTCGGGGGTTACTATCACGATCCCAATTCCGACTCCCTTGTAATTCACTACTCCGTCAAAATACATCTTCCATCTCTGAACTGTTATTGCTTGGATCTCTTCATCTGGAAATTCAAACTTATACTGGTCCCCCTCAACAGGTTGCAATGCCAGAAACTCTGCTACTGCTCGCCCTTTGATCACTTTGGAGGTGAGATACTCAATGTCAAACTCTGTCAGCAATACTAACCATCTGCCCAATTTCCCCACTGGCGAAGGCACTGAATGCATATATTTCAGAGGATTCTCCTTTGCCACTACCTGGATCTTGTATGACTGGAAATAATGCCGTAATTTTTTGGAAGCCCATACCACCGCGAGACAGATATTCTCTACTTCCTGATACCAGGCCTCATACGGGAGCATCTTCTTACTCAGATAGTAAACTGCATGTTCTACCCCTATCTCATCTGCCTGTACCATCATTGCCCCAAGTGCTTCTGATTCTATAGCCAAATACAATATCAAAGGTCTGCCCGGTCTCAGAGGTTTCAATACATGAGGCTTTACCAAGTACTCTCTGATTTTGTCGAAAGGCTGTCTGACACAGTTCATTCTATCTCACTGGCTGATCTTTTCTCACAGTTTGAAGATAGGCTCACATACTGATGTCAACTTGGCGATGAACCGACTGATGTACTGAATCTTCCCCAAGAATGCTCTGACTTCTTTTTCTGTCTTCGGTGCAGGCATTTCTGTGATTGCCTTGATTTTCTTAGAATCTGCCTCTATTCCGCCCATTCCCACTATATGACCATTTCCCTGATGTCACCTCAAACACACATTTCTTGGGATTAAGCCGCAGGTTGTATTTGTCAACTCTCTGAAGGAACCTTTCCAGTGCTTCGATATGCCCAACCCTTGTCTCTGATTTCACCATCATGTCATCCACATACACCTCAATCTCTTTGTGCATCATGTCATGGAAAAGTGTAGTGGCCATCCGCTGATAAGTAGCCACTGCATTCTTAAGCCCAAACGGCATTACCTTGTAACAATAAGTACCCCATTCAGTAACAATGCAGTCTTGTGTTTGTCTTCCTCAGCCATGAGAACCTGATTGTAACCTGAAAACCCATTCGCAAATGAATACATTACAGATAAAGACGCACTATCAACCAGAACATCTATATGCGGTAGAGGAAAATCATCTTTCAGACAAGCCTTGTTGAGATCTCTGTAGTCTACACACATTCTGACCTTCACATCTTTCTTTGGCACCGGCACTATATTAGCCAACCACTCAGGATACTTCACTACTTCCAGGAACCCCACATCTATTTTTATCTTAACCTCTTCTCTGACTTTCTCAGCCCATTCTGGTCTCATCCCTCGGAGTTTCTGTTTCACCGGCCTTATATTCGGATAAGTTGGTATTGTGTGCTGGGCAATGTTTCTGTCTACCCTAGGCATGTCCTCATAGGACCAAGAAAATACTTTGGCATATCTGACCAATAATTATTCTAATTTCTCCCTCTCCTCGGAGGTAACTTCACTTGCAATCAGAATTTCCTTAGGGTTCTCAGATGTACCCAAGTTAAATGCAGTAGTTATGGCTGAACTGATATCAAATATGTTTGATTCATGTAGAGCAAATGGAAATGACTCGGGCAAGTGAGCAAAAGAAATGTCTTTATTATTGGATAATGCGGAAGTACATTCAAACAAATCAGGAAGGTAAATGTCTTCATCATCTATAGACACTTCTTCCTCTGCAACCAGGTTTTCCTCAGGTTTTTTGTCCTCTCCCAGAGTCAGGCTCTCTAACTTCATCAGTTCTTCCTCCCAATTCTCTTCTTTTTTCTTCACAATTTCTTCAACTATCAGCTTCTTACCCAACATATCCTGGAAGATCTCAAACCCAGGTACCACAATTCCATTAACTTCCACAGGCTCAGGCTCCCCTTGATATCCTGATGCTTTCACAAAACATCCATCAGTTTCAGCCCTTTTTCTTGACCTTCGGCTTTTCTTCATCAGACTTGTACCCCAAACCCTTCCGAGTAGTCTGTCCTCTGAAATCTGGTAATTTTGAACCTTCACCCGGCTCAAACTTCATTTTTTTCATGATCCTAGCCCCCTAGGATCCACCCACTCCTCAAAAAGCTGACACCTGAAACCTCGTGAAAGGTTGTATCTCCAAGGCGGCCACGACATTATCTATCTCAGCTTGGATAGTAACAACTCTCTCCCTTACGGGAACTTGATCATCTGATGTAAAGTGGAAGGCACACACCCCAAGTTTGTGAAACCAAGGCCTTCCCAACAATAAGGCGAAAGTAGCCGGGATGTCCAGTACCGTGAACTCAACCTCATCTTCAATCGGGCCTACCTTGACCATAGCCACAAAAGTACCCTCAACTCCCCTTTTGTTGTCATCATAAGCCTTAATAGTCATGCTGGAGGGGTCCAAGTCTGTTGCTTTCATACCCAATCTTGCCAGAATTTTCAGCGGGCACACATTGATGGACGAACCATCATCCACCATCACACATGAAGTTCTTTTACCCCTCACCTCGGCCCTGATAAATAGAGGCCTATTATGATTTCTTCCTTCCGCGGGAGTTCATCCTCAGAAAAATATATCTGCAAAGCTTCTTTCTGAACTAACCCAACATACAATGCAGGGTTGGCGTCTTCCGGTACCACAATCTTGCTCAAGGCCTCAACCATGGCCTGCCTATGCTCCCGAGATGCACATAACAGTTCCCAGATACTCACTTGTGCTCTAGTCTTCCTCAATTGCCTCAGCACTATATCCCCCTCAGTATTTTCTGCAGTCTCAACCACTTCTCTACCATCTGTCAAAACTTCCTTACCCTTTCTACCATATCATTGTAAAATGACCGCTGCGCGTCATTCCCATTACTTTTCCTCATCACTGCTAGACTGCTAGAGAAATCAGCCAAAGTTTTCCCATGCTCAGTCTCATCTTCACTAGTATTATCCCAGATTCTCAGGCAAAATGCTTGAGGGTGAAAGGATTTTAGGACAAGGTCTTCTGGGAGGCCATAATTGATCATATAGGCTGGTGATGGTACGACACGGTAGTTGGGTAAGGGGTTTGTGTGGTGTGTCAGGCTGTTCTGTTTCTAGGTCAGTGGTATTTTCTTGGAGTCTATCAGGTCTTGGATTTCATGGCGGAGTCGGGCGCAGTGTGTGGTGTCATGGCCCTTTTGTTGGTGAAAGTGACAGTAAAGGCTTAGGTTATAATGTGATGGTGGGGGATTGGGTAATGGTTTTTGGCTTCAAGGGTTTTAAGAGCCATTGCATCTTCAATTTCTATAGCACTTTGACAGAGGTCTTCCCAAGTTGGAAAATCTCCGGTTCCGGATAGCGGCAATCTCAGCAGAAACGGGCTTTGTTCCCGATGTTCCCCCAATGGGCCTCTTGTTTAGACCATAGAATTTTCTATTCTCGACCTCTTTTCCTCAATATCCATGACAGTTTCCCTCAACTGCCGAAAGTCTGTAATCATAGAGGTCATCTTCCTCAACTTGCTGTAAATGGAGGGCTTGGTGCCCTTGATAATCATTTTAATCTGGTCCTTCTCCGAGGGCCTAGTCTGCATTTTCAACAACTGACCTCTCCGTCGGTCCACATACTCCTTAAAACTCTCTTCCGATTTTTGCTTGACATTCTCCAGATCACGGAGTGACAGATCGATCTCTAGGTCAGTGACATACTGCTTCAGGAAGGCATCAGCCAACTCCCTCCAATCTTCATTCACTTTCTTCTCCAAACTGTGGTACCACACCACGGGAGCTCCCTCGAGCGACATTCCAAACATCTTCTGCACTTGGCGCTGAGACAGCCCAACTGAACTCATGACTGATACAAACTGTCGGAGATGCACCATTGGATCCCCATTCCCGTTAAACTTAGCCATATCAGGCATCTTGAACTGTGTCGGCAACTGTTCCTCGAAAGTTAGTGTGTCATAATCCAGCAAATCCTCATTCTTACCCCTCATCTTGCGGGTAACTGACTCAACCTGATCCCGAAGTTTTTGTAACTCTGCCTGAGACCCAGATACTCTGTCTGCCGCATACTCTGCCATATCATCATCAAAAGTGGGAATCATCCCCCAACCCATTCGGAGGCTCCTCACGCCTCAAATTCTCAGAATTTCCCCCAGCACGGGGCACAGCCATACCAGCCACAGCAAGTAGTCAAGGCTTGCAACTGTTCAGTAATCTTGGTGAGACTGTTTTCAACTGATCCATATGGGATACCTCAATATATGATTCACTCATGTCTGTTCTCGGTATTTTGGGAGTCTTCCCTATTTTCTAACCCAACAGGAATCTATGATGCCTTTCTAAGACATAGAGGGTGTTAACATGGTACATATGATGTGTGAGGTGCACGAGATGCATGTAACATATATAACATACTAAATAAACTAAAATTTTCAAAAAATCGGCCCGTTATCATTTTAGAAGCTTTGGGCTAATCATAGGAGCGAACTCGTCCCAGTTTAAATGGCCCAACGAGTTCACATCTCATGGCAAGGAGCCCAACTAAATCCAAATGGTAATGTTCCGAACACAAGCACAAAGTGGCCCATCAATCACTTAGAAGCCTTTGGCCCAATCATCATAAAATACATTCTTGTCCCAGTTTAAATGGCCCAACAAGCCCATATCCCATGACAAATGGTCCAAATGGATCCAAACGACGATGTTCCCAAACACAAGCATAAAAGAAAGATAATTCAAACATAAAACAATGATTTCTACAGAATGGCCCATCAACATTTCAGAAGCTTTGGGCCTAATGGTCATAAGGTACGAACTTGCCCCAGTTTAAATGGCCCAGCAAGTCCGTATTTCTGACAATAGTCCAACTGCATCCAAATGAGGATGGTCCACAAGCACATATTCAAGGAAATAATTGTTACTTTAACCATACAACCCGGTCTATGGGTGGGTTCGCAAGAGTGTAGACAAAGGCTCTCACCGGCGAAGGGTGGCCCACAACTAGGTCTCCCCAATCAAGGTTCGAGCGACCAAGTGAGCGCACCCTTTTTTATACACTAAGGTACGTGCCAATGAGCTATGGTGTGTGACTGACTGTCAAATGGATTTCCCGTTGTAGATTCCTCAGAGGGAGGGTGGAGCGAGGCTCTCTTAAGTACCCTAGCCTCTTAGGCTCTCATCGCTTGGTGACAGGAATAAACAACGAGTCCTCCAAATTAGTCCATCATAATAGGCTACGAGTAGATGGCCATATAGGTGACTTCACAGCTTTTCCTTCTAGGAAGGTAGTGAATGAAGATAGACACCAAACCATTACCTAGCCTCAAAATGCCCTTGATTAAACCCCCATTTTATCCACTATAGACACGGTCAATTAAAACATAAATCCAAACATTACAAGATAATATTTCGGGGCCGATTCTCTATCCCCAGTGGAGTCGCCAGACTGTGGGAACACAGAAACTGGACGACGCATGTTGTTCTAGGCTCGCGGCCTAGTCGGGAGTACGGAGTAGCCACGGGGGACTAAACCAGAGAATAATGGAGTCGCCACCCGGTGTGAACCGGGAAAATGAGATTTAAGTCTGCACTCACCCCTCGCAAGGGAAGACCTCAAACCGTTGGGTTCTGAATGGTCCCTTACTTATGTCATTGTAATGAAAGGATTTGTGTAATAATTTAATCAAGCTTAAGTAACACTTATTTCCAAGAGTATCATGCTTCTAAATCCATATGCACAAAATAAAACTTACACCTAAATTTGCATATATTTCACATCTAAGATTGCATGCTTGAAAGTACATCAAAGTAGCAACGCACATACAACTTCATTGGCATATTGTATTCATGGAAACACAAGCACACACTAACCACACAAACACATATAAAGGCGAATCAAATAATGGCGAACATGTGATTTCATAGACATATCATAAGCAAATAGCCATTGCATGTCCATGCACAAATAAAAGAGTCAACTAAGTACATAATGCAAAAAGACACTTAAGGATGCAATTAGGCATTAAAGTAAGCATGCTATGACGTGGTGCAAAAGAAGATAACTAATATGGACACAAACACACATGTGAGCACTTTTCCAAGTGGTACGTGGAATTGTATCCCAAGTACAGACCACATTACCGTCCATTCGGAATCGGCTATGGAATTTATGTCTGGGTTTCCATCCGATTTACTACAAGAAATAATACTCAAATGCTATCATAACATGGATATATGAATTATACTACGTTAGGCCAAGACTAAGGTAAATGATGCAACCAATGGAATAAATATGTTTTTCATTACGATGCTTACAAAGATAAGAATGACTATATGGGATTTCATAATACATGCATGAACAGTATAGCTGGCTTTACGCACGGGCTGAGGCTAATAGGTGGCGTTTAGGGCGGGGTCTTGTGTGTGAGGCGAATGGCTTGTGGGTGTTGAAGGTTCAAGTGTGCGCGATTTAGGGGCAGTGCAGTGAGGGTGTTTGCGTGGGTTTAAGGTGACTTGTGAGTAGGGGACAGTGGCGTGAGTGGGGCTAAAGGATTTTGTGCGGGTTGTGACGTGTTTGTGGGCTCTTTAGGCAGTGGGGGAAGTGTGTTACATGCGCGAGACTGTGTTTGGTAGTACGTGAGAGGGGAATGACTTTCGTGAATTGGCTAAAGGGGGTATATGTGTGATGAGGTTGGGCGTGCATGTATCTTGGTTTTATTTTGCGTGAATAAAGGAAAGTGCAAGGGCTGAGAATATGGGTACACCAATGACAATAGGTCGAGCCAAGACAGGGATAAATGATGCAATCAATAGATGAAAGACACGGCAAATATCGTGGTAAATGGAGAACCTTTTAATCCAACACAATAAGCTCATGCGCCTTTCATTACAATGCATACAAAGACAAAGATAACTATATGAAACTTCGTATACCCGATTGAACACATCTTATATTCAACCGAATATACATCAACCGGCGCGGAAAAGCATCGTGGTAAAGGATTTTAACCCCTCCAAATAGGGGACCTTTAATCCGACTTACTAAGCACATGCGCTCGATTGCATCATGCATACAAAGAATAAAGACAATAACATCAAACTTAGTATGCCCGATTGAACATATCTAACATTCAACCGAACACACATCAACCGGCGCGGCAAATCATCATGGTAAAGGGTTTTAACCCCTCCAAATAGGGGACCTTTAATCCGACTTACTAAGCCCATTCGCTCGATTGCATCAAGCATACAAAGAATAAAGACAATAACATCAAACTTAGTATGCCCGATTGAACATATCTTATATTCAACCGAACACACATCAACCGGCGCGGCAAAGCATCGTGTAAAGGGTTTTAACCCCTCCAAAGAGGGGACCTTTAATCCGACTTACTAAGCCCATGCGCTCGATTGCATCATGCATAAACAAGTAACATGCGGAATTGAAATGATGAAAAATAAATAAATCAAAGCAATATAAAACAAAAGAAGGTGCCATTTACTCAAGCGGTACGTGGAGTTGTATCCCGAGTACAGATCATACTACCGTCCATTTGGAATCGGCTATGAAATTTATGTTCGGGTTTCCATCCGATATACCGCGAGAGTTGGCACATCTTTTATTTTATTACAATGCCACAACATACAATATTTCATAATACATGCATATTTATCTACTCAAGGGCCACAATCATGCATTTTAACATAACAATCATGCGAACAATACTCAATAAATAATAAAAATAAAACAGAAAACGAATGTGGAAAATACCCTTAGGTCTAACCTTTTTTGCCGACTTTCGGACTTGCGTTTCACGGAGATCGGAAGGGTAAAGCTCCTCAACTTCTCTGGTTCACTGGTTTAGCGTCTTAGCTCACTGTTTTGCTGTTTTACTTGCTGTTTGGCCTCCGTTTTGCTGCTGTTTCATCTGTATTTTCTACTCACTGTTCAGGTCACTGTTTTGACGTTTCAACGGACTATTTTGGGTGTTTTTTAAAGGTTTTAAGTGCAGTTTTTTTGTGATTATTTTAAGGATTATAAGTGCAGTTTTATGTTACTGTTTTAAGGATTTTAGGGACTATTTTGGGTGTTTTTGGGCTGCTGTTTGGAGTGATTTAGGCGTGCAGTACAGGGGCTGTTTCAGGTCAGTTTTTTTTGGGTAGTAATGGCGTTAATTGTGACTGTTTTAATGTGCAGTAGGGGGAGTGTTTAGGGCTGTTTTGTGTGACTTTTGGACTGTATTTGAGGCTTATTTTGGTGTGGATTAGGGCTGTGAAAGGTGGCTAAAGGTGTGGCAAAGGGGGTTGTCTAAGGGATGGGTATTCGGTGGTGAGAGTGGAGGAGATGGAGAGAAATTTTGTTGCTTCTTTCTTGTGATTTGCGTGTAATGTCTAGGGCTTTTTTGTTGTGATTTTTCGTGTGAGTTATGTGTATGAGCTAGGGGAGTGCATGTCTTGGTTAGGGGTTGTTTATATAGAGAAGGGCTAGGGCTTCTCCTTGTCTCACAAGGAAGGGATTTGATTTAGTGTTGAGCAAGGAAAGTCAAAGATTTGATGGAGACAAGATTAGTTTAGATTAGGAAGTCAATATCTTTAAATTGGTTATGAGTGATTTAATTAGGCATGACATCTTTTTCATTTAGTATATGATTTTGTTTAGTTAGGAAGTTAATATATTTGATTTATCTAAATTAGGCATGATTATATATTATGTTTTATTTAATTGGTAAATGAATTGATTATTTTATTTAATTCAATTACATTATCTAATTAATATTTAATTTAATATTTTATTTAATTTGGGTGTAATTTAGGGTGATGGGCGTGTGGGCCTAGATGTGGTGTGGGCTTGGTTTGGCTTGGTGAGTGGGTTAGGCATGTGGGCTAGATGTGGTGTGGGTTCAAGGTTAAAAGGTTTGCGGTTTTTTTTTTTAGGCTAAAGGTGATCTAAACAGAGGTCCAACAAGTGAGCTTGACACTAAATAAGTGACCAAGGATCTAACGAAATACCGATTCCCTTCCGACGACCGTTTCCCGCAATATCCTTAACTAAAAAGGTAGTGCCTCCAATTGAGACTCATCATCGGGTTCCACATGCAAAAATGCAATGCCTACAAGTGTGCTAGCTTATAGAGCCTATTGTAGACTCGGATAAGTCTTCCGGAAATATGTGTTCTCTATTTTTGATATCGTCAGATTGGCTGATCTTGTCAAATTATAGAAAATACATATGTTATTGAAGGGTTAATGGGAGCGTACAAATTACTTTCTAGTGTTATATATCCTAACAATATTATCATTATTATAGTAATAATGAGATGTTTGTAAGGTAAAAGGTTTACCTAAGTCTTCTTTACTCCGTGAAAGCAGTGGGAGTAGTCTCTGTTATATTTGATATAAAGTTTTATATAAAATATAAAACAAAGAGACTTGTGAGATACTCCTATTAGTCATACATTAGATATGATCTGATAAAAGGACACAACAAGACTATCTGTATGACAGTTAGTAAAATTGTTGGACACTTATTGTATGTCTTATATACTGTATTCATCATTCATAAAGGATGATTCCTTTTTCGAACGAGATATTGGTTAGAATGTCTAATCAATATTATGTATCATAGGATGATGACATAATGAATACTTCATTATGTACGATTAAGATATCGATTTAATCGTAATTGTTACGAATTATTTTGATACCTTATAGACCATTGGATGGATCTTGAAACATGTTCTTTGTGATCTTTGAGATATTAAGAACGAGTTTCTTAATTCATGGAGAATTTAGTCTGTAATCATTTGGGTCATATTAGTTTTGAGTCTAATTATGACGTTAGACAGTCTACGTCATAAAGAGTCACAAAAGTTGCAGTGGGAGTGTCACGAAGGATTCTACTATATAGTGGAATTAGATGCAACTTATGAATTATCGACTTATGAAGTTGCATAGTGACCTTATAAATTAGAAGTTTTGTATTGTTGTTGTGTTTTCGATTGTCTTCATAGTATTTTGGATTTGATCCCTAAATACTTGGACAACTCAGTAGTTGTAGCACAATACTGATGTAGCATCAGAGTCATATTAATGTATAATTTAGATTCTACAAAATATGAAAGATGCTGGCTATGGGAAAAGATGGAGTTTGTCTGACAAACTCAATATGTTATAGCGGACCCACTTCTTGTTGCCTACCTCTTAAGTGCTAGGTGAGCTTTTGAGAGCCATGTGTATACGATACACATTGAGATGTGTATATGATACCATGGATTGGCACTATAACAAGTGGGAGAAATTGTTGGGGTTGGTGCACAGAGCGCCAATCTGCTCCGTATTTATGTCTGCATCATGAATATGAACAATCCTTTTTTCCATAATATTACTTATTTATGGTTTCACCTCTTGTTTTTATATACATATTCGATCTGATTACGATTAGATTGAAACTAAATGTGGTTTAGTGATATGTATATATTAGACAAAGGCCCGATAATATATAATGCAGTACACAGTTACAAAGCTAGTTTGTAATTGACATTGGGAAGTGTCACTGTTAAATATATATTATCAAATACAGTTCCTGGTCAAGATTTACTAACACGGGTCAAATAGTCAAATCCCTTGAGACCAGTACATGTCATATATCGAGACTTGGTCTGATAGTTTATCCCAATGAACCATGAGTCTGGGGAGACTCGTATAGACGTGTAGGTGTTTATAGTGGATAAACATTGAACGACTCACCGAAGATTCTTAATGAATGGTACACCAACGTCAATAAGAATCTTCTCGGGTTGAGTAGCATAGTGGTCATTCGACTTAAGATACCATTGTGGATGTATGAGACATCCTCAACACTTAGATGGCAGTCACGTCACCGATCTATTTAGATTAGACCTTCTCATGTTCGTTGGGTGTGGACCGATCCTCAGGATATCATGTGTGTATCAAGATAGGATCCGTCAGTTCTGTGTACAGAGTATAGGTAGTCCATATGTGATTAGCAGTCTCTTAAATCTGTGGCCACAGTATACTTCGGAAGTGAGTTCCGAATGTTATTTAGAAATTACTAATAGAAACGTCGATGGGATAATACCTATAGAGATTTGACGTTTACATCTATATCTCTGGGATTATTCGGATACCTGTGATGGAGGGATTATACGTATGCAATGACCTCGACCTGTATGATTCAACTAGTTTATCCGTTGTCATCATAATTTACGAGTGGGTAAATTATGGACACGAAATTAGATTTTATGACGGATATACCTGAATGTAGAGAGTCTCACTAATGAAACATACTCGTAGAGCACTAGGGCGACTTTTATAAATAATGGTGATTATTTATAAATCATTTAAACATTAAACGAAAAATACATGCAAATGGGCTGAACCATCATTTCCTAATTAATGTGTGTTTGTATTTAATATATGATATTATTAAATACACATTAATAAATTATCAAATAAAGGTATTTTACATATATCGTTTATATATAATTTGAGATATTTAAAGTAAATATAATACATATATTTGAGATATTTATATTTGATTAATTAATTAATTAATTAATTGTTAAATAATTAATATAATTAAAATATAAATATCTTATGAAATGATAAAGTTAGTAAATGATTATAAGTGTTTATTGTTGACTTTAAAGTAAAGGAAATGGTAGTCAAATTGGATTTGACTTCTTTGATATTTGTTTAAAGTGTTTAAAATTGAAATATCATTTTCCTTTAATTTTAAGTGAAATTAGGCCAGCACCCTTATATAAATATAATTGTTATATTTTTGAGTTGCAATTGTTGACTTACTTTATTCATTAAATTGTTTGATGAATAAAGTTGCAAGTTGATAAGCAAATTATTGAAACAAAATTGAAATATCTGGATATTATATATACATCACAATTTCGGCCAAGGGCATTTTGGGAGAGTATATATTGTTTTGTTTCATCTTTTAGGGTTAAAAATAAGTTCATTAGACACCAAACATAATACAAAAGTAGTTGAGAGAAAAACTTGAAGGCAAAAGGAAGATGGCTTGGAAAATCATGGTTTTGTAAGTTATTTTTCAAAGTCTTCAGCATGAAAATTATTTCTAACATGCTTAGCATCATTTTGTGTTTCTTTTGTGTTGTCTCTCTTCTTATAGTTTGTGTTTATTTTGGTTGTGAACTTTGATGAAAGATTGAAGCATGTAATTAAGCTTGAAATGATTTCAAAGCTTTACTTCTGATTTTTAGAAAATCAAAGTTGCCATTCTAGAGTTAGTAAGCCACTCCTTGATGACCTAGAATTCTTCTAGAGTTGTTTCAAAATGTGAGGCTAGATTGGTAAAATATTGAATGGATTAAAGTGTTGGATTTTGTAAATTTGGTGAAATTGGACAATTTGATGAAATTAAAAACTTAGGGTTCATAACCCACTCCAAATTTGGGGGTTTTCATATATGTGATGTATTATGGTATGAATATGGTGCATGTAAATTTTTGGGTTATTGGATTTGATCTTGGCATGTTTGAACAAAAGGCATGCTTGAACAAAATGCAAAAATACAAACTTGAAAATTTGGGGTGCTCACGACAAATACTCTCAAAAATTGGGGATTTGTGTTAAATCTGATTTTGATGCATTAGATGTGTTGAAAAACATTTTAGAAATGATTTAAAATCATCCAAAATTATATTTGATAATTTTTGGGCTAAAATTATTAATTTACAAAGTTTTGGGGCAATTCGGTAATTACCAAGAAATTTGATCTCTTGTGTAATTTTTCAGAATTTGATAATTGGTTGATAAAATAAATAATTTTATTTAATTGATCCGAGAAAAATTTTGAAATCGAAAAATTTTGATTTTCCACTATTCCGCTGCGTTACCGATATGCCCCCTTAAAATCTCAACAGTTCTTAGAGAACGCAGATACCATAAAGATGAATGGCGTGACTAAAGAGGATATCAGGCTACGCTTGTTCTCATTCTCTTTACGGGATAAAGTGTGGGGTTGGATTCAATCAATATAGATGGGGAGTATCATGACATGGCAGGATATGGCCACGGAATTTCTTGAGAGGTTCTTTCCACCAGCTAAATCAGCTCAACTGAGTGCATAAATTAGTATATTTAAGAAGCTAGAGATTGAGACTGTATATGAAGCATGAGAGCACTTTAAGGATCTACTCTGAAGATGCCCACAACACGATTATGCAGACTGGGTCCAGATTCAGTTTTTCTATAATGGGATGAATTGTTCGAATAGGACTATGGTTGATGCAGCAGCTGGGGGAGCTCTATTCAAGAAATCAGTTGAGGATGCTTACAATATGTTAGAAGAAATGGCCATTAACCACTTTCAATGGCCAAGTGAACGCACTACAGTGACCAAAGTGGCTGGAATATATGAAGTGGACCCTCTTGTGGCACTTACAGCTCAGATTTCCACCTTATCGACTCAAATAGCAGCCCTCACAAATCCACGAGTACAACCATCTATTGAATCAGCGGCGGCTACAAATAGGCTGTTATTCAAATGAGACTTGAGCTTTGAGCAAATCCAATATGTCAACAATCGGAACTTCAACAACTATAGAGGCAATCATATGTCCAACAGGTTATCATCTGAACCTGTCATATGCTAATACAGAGAATGCCTTGCAACCTTCATCTAGTTTCGACTATCAAAGAGCTGAGCATAAATCTTCCTTAGAAGATTTCATGAGCACATTTGTTGCTAATACTGCAGTGAGGTTTGAGAAGAATGAGTCAAGGCTTAACAATATTGAGACACACATGGAAAATATCGGGGCAATAATGAAGTCTTTAGAAACATTGATTGGGCAGATTGCGTCCTCCATGACCAAACAACAGTAAGGGGTATTGGGATAAACTGCCACAGTCCGCCAAGCTATTTTCATGTCACAACAGCTGGTGGATACAAAAGAAGAAGCCACTATACTCATTTGGGTGGTTGCGTCTAGCTGAAGACGTTAAACTTAGCGCTAGCAGAGAGGCAACCCTTGCAGTTGTTTTATATTATTGTCTTTATTTTATTTTTTTATTGTGTGCTATTGTTTATTTATTAGTTTGCATGCTATTTATACAGGTGGCACGAAACACACACAGCCCCAGCAACCAAATTCTGACCAGCAGGAGCCTGATCAACTCCATGCACGGTAGTGTTGTTCCTCACTCTTATTTCTTTATGTTTATCTTACATTGAGGACAATGCAAGTTTTAAGTTTATGGGTGTGTGCATGTAGAGATAATTCATGTTTTTTTTTAGTTTAAAAATAATAATAATAAAAAATAGATTATTTTTTATTTTTATTCCTTGATAATAAAGCATAAGTCTAATGATGAATTTGTTTGCTTTAGATGAAATCTTAGAAATGATAAGTCTCAATTGATTTTTATCTGATGCCTTGAGTATGGGATCTAGGTTAGACTCGTAATCACTTAACAATAGGGTTTTAGAAACAAATCACACAGCCGCCGAAGAACATGCTTATTTCTTCAACATATCCTAAAGAATAGAATGTATATGACGAACTATATGAAGAACACAACAAAACCCAGATCCAGAAATAAACAAAGATTACGGACTGATATGAAGAATAACAACAAAAATCCAGAACTGGAACATGATAAAATGATCTGATATGCAGAACACAACAAAACCAGATCCAGTAATAAACAAAACGAAAACATAAATAAGATCCAACAAGAACTGAAACGAAAATAAAAAAGAATGAAAATAAAAACAGAATCAAATAAAAAGTAAAGATAGGAAAATCAGACCTTGGAACCTTGAGCTCTAGATACCAAATGACAAGAAACCCACTTGGATTCGAAATCCAAGCAAACCCCAAACAACGGACAGAACCCCAAGAACCGCGAATTTGATTTTGTATGAACAAAACCCTTCTAATGCCACAAAGAAGACCTACAAAGAACTTTCCCTTGAGAACCTTTAAGATGATTCCTTGTAGTGTTTTGCTAGCAATGGAGACTCCACTAAGCTTGCTAAACTTATATAAGTCGATTTTAACTTGAAAAGGGGAATCACTCCCTTACAAGAATTTGGCCATAGCCAAAAAGCATAAAGCTGTAATATTCTCTCAAATTCGTTGATTGTTTTCAAAATGAAAAAGAAAGAAATCTTAAATAGTGTTACAAAGAGAAACCCTAAAGGCATAAAGACAACAATGCCCCTAAAGGCTAAATTACAAAAATATAAAAGTCTTCAAAGGCCTGTGAAGCTTCATTCAAAACTGATTTGGGCCAAGTGAAGTGGCTGTGGGCCCTCTCTATTGAATCCCACATGCGTCTCTATTTGTTTGTTGCAATCGGCCATAAAACTCTGAACTAATCCCGTTATTGCTTCTCTGAGTCTTTTGGTCCTCTGCCTCGTAATTGGCCCTTCTAGTACTAGTAATGGGTCATTTGCTTTGTTGTCGGCCTGGATCATGTCAGTATATATGCTCGGACATAATTTTATATTATGTAACACTCATCTCGTGATGTAACAAAACTACAATCAGCAGTAGTAGAGATTACCGGTCGTTACAATTACCTTAGTGAAGGTAGTTTGGCAACACCACAAGGGACAAGAGTCCACAGGGGAGCCAGAAGAAACCATGAGAGAGCAATACCCCCAGCTATTCACAGAAGAAAGTACGCTTCATACCTTTAAGTGTGTTGATTCGAGGAAGAATCATTTTAAGGGGGGAGAATCATAACAATAAAAATTACATAACTCAATTTGAGTAGTAACTTAACGACTTAGATAAAAAAATTTCCCCCGAGCATTAGCGGGAAGTTTAGGGACAACTTAGTGGTCCAACTTTATGACAAGCTCAACTAGCTTTATTATAACATATGTGGGTCATAAGTAAAGTCGGAATAAGATTAGCCCAAGTCAAGGCCCAACAAGAATTCAATATTTAGGCCCAAGTCCCTCATTTTGCTAGAAAAGTCCAAAACCTTCAAGATTTCTCTAGAATAATTAACATGTATTAGAAGCAAAAAAATTCAAATTTGGAAACCCATCACTTCACCCCTAAACCGAGAATTGCTTGGAGAGAAGAAGAGAGGAGTTCCATATTTCTTGATAAATTCCAAGATAATTCAAAGCAGTCCATCACCAAACAAGTTTAGGAAGAAGGAAATGAAAACTTGAACACTTATTTAAGGGAAAATTGTCATTGTTTGAGGTAAGGGAATTTTGACCCAAATCTTAATACATTGAGTTTTGATAATTTGATGATTGTGGTATGTTGTTAGCTTGATTGATGATTATTGTGTTGAGAAAATAGTGATTGTGAGAAACCTCCAATTTATGAAATCCCTAAGTATTGAACTAAGTTAGAGTTTATGAAATGAATGTGAGATGGTGTTAGAGGGTGATAATGGTGATATTTTGTATACTTGTTGTTGTTATGGCATTAGTGGTGTTTTAAAAGTGGAGAATGAAGATAGAGTTTATTTTGGGTCCTATAATCGGGCTAGCATCGCGATGAGCACACCTGAGGTTGCGACACGTAATGGGAAGTTTCTCTCTGTTTCATTTCTGGAATGTGAGAGTCGCGACGCCAAAGGTCAGCATCGCGATGCGGAAATAGATGAAGCACGATGCCTCGATTATGTTTTTTGGGAGTCGCGATGTTCATTGCTTAAAGTCACGACGCGTGTGGGAGTCATAACGCGCTTCAATTAGCGTCGTGATGCGTAACTATCAGATGTTTATTGCCTCAGCAGCTCATGTGAGCGTCGCGATGCCCACAAGTCAGTGTCGCGACACACGATTGATTTTCTTCAGGATCAATTTTATTCATTTCAATCTCACATTAAGTTATTACATAGCACCCTAAAAGTCTCTTATAAGAGTATATACATGCATTACGTCATGTTACAAGCATAAAATGTCAATCATATATTACATTTTCTTCTTATCAATTACAAATGAACTAATAAATTCTTTGACATTAGATCGACGTCAAGGCACTCATAGGTCACCTATACCAGGGACCACACCAAACTTGTCGTAGCATAGTGAGTGGAATACTTATTTCAAAGTTGTTATGTTTTCAAAATAAAGATTTCTATTTCCTCGATTTAAAATGAGTTTTATCAAAAGTTTAATAAAGCACTGATTTCAAATGACCTGAGATGTTTTGATGATAATAATGATTTTAAGTATGAATTTATGATTTTTGGAGGCATGGGGGGAAAACCCACCTCAGATGATAACTTGGAATTGACGAATATGAAATTGACGGACATAGACGACGTGTGCACACGTAGCTCAGGACTAGGGGGACGTCGATACGTAACGCCCCTAGACCCTAGATTCAGGGCTAGGACAGTGGCATGAATTGGGGGACGGCAATACGTAACGCCCCAATGGCATAGATTTTTACACCTGGCTCCAGATCAGTGGCTTGGGGGACGACGATACGTAACGCCCCAAGACCACTAGTTTAGGCGTATGGGGGGATGCCGATACGTAATGCCCCCAGGCGTTAGAGTTTCTACAGATCTCCAGAGATTTTCTGACAGTTGATTTTAAGAAATGATTTTTTTATATATGTTTTTGAAAAAAAGACATGATTTCAGACTTATGAATTTAAAAAAAACAGATCATTGTTACTAGCTTTCGATACAGTATTTCTAACATTATTTTCTGATTTTACAGCTTCACTCACTGAGTTCCTTAGGACTCACCCCTACTCTCCAATTTTGCATGATCTTTTAGCTGGTGAGCCACAGCCATATTTTGGAGACATTGATCGGGGACAGGAGCAGCACTGCAGTCACTAGTCATAGCGTCCCATCATATCATATCTACATTTATATAGAATGTAGCTTCTGTTTTGGGTTTCTTTTGATGTATGATAGTTACATGATATTCAGATGAGTCTGCAAAGTCTATTCAGATAACATATATATAGCTTATACATGGTTTATGTGTTAAGTCATTTTCATGGTATGTGTGTGCATATAAATTAATGAATTGACTAGATAAGAAATGAGTTCTCTTTAATATTTTTCAGTGGCTTAGGTGACAGTGGAGTCTATTGCCTACCAGTAACCTTCCCGGATTGGGGATGTAACAGTGACCTTCAAACACTTTAGCTAGCCAGTATTTCAAGTCCGATAATTTTTTTCCATCATTCTAATTAGTAAAATATCAACGACATACAAAATTATAAAAAATTACCTTTCCGTCAATGACGCATTTGTATACACAAGGATCATCAACGTTCAGTGCATCATCGCGACGTGTGTGGATTCACGACTCGTATCAATTAGCGTCACGACGTGTAACTATCAGATGCTTACTGCCTCAACAACTCATGTGAGCGTCATGACGCCCACAAGTCATGTCGCGACGCATGACTGATTTTCTTCAGGATCAGTTTTATTCTTTTCAATCTCACCCTAAGATATTACAGGGCACCCTAAAAGTCTCGTATAAGAGTATATACATGCATTATGTCATGTTACAAGCATAAAATGTCAATCATATATTACATTTTCTTCTTATCAATTGCAAATGAACTAATGAATTCTTTGATATTAGATCGACATCAATGCACTCAGAGGTCACCTATACCAGGGACCACACCAGACTTGTCGTAGCACAATGAGTGGAGTACTTATTTCAAAGTTTTTATGTTTTCAAAATAGAGATTTCTATTTCCTTGATTTTAATGAGTTTTATCAAAAGTTTCTAAAAGCACTGATTTCAAATGACTTGAGATATTTTGATGATAAGAATTTTTTTAAGTATGAATTTACGATTTTGGAGGCATGGGGGAAAAATCCACCTTAGAGATAACTTGGAATTGACGAACACAGACGATGTGTGCATACATAGCTCAGGACTAGGGGATGGCAATGCGTAACGCCCCTATATCCTAGATTTCAAAGCTAATGGGACGGTAATATGTACTTCCTCTAGACCGTAGATTCAGGGATATGATAGTGGCATAAATTGGAGGACGGCGAACGTAATGCCCCAATGGCATGGATTTTTACACCTGGCTCTAGATCAGTGGCTTGGGGGAAGGGCGATACGTAACACCTCAAGACCACTAGTATAGGCGTATGGGGCGACGACAATACGTTACATACCCCATCCCTCATGTTTCGAGTTTTTACAGATCTCTAGAGATTTTCAGACATATGATTTTATGAAATGATTTTTTTATATATGTTTTGGAAAAAAAGGCATGATTTCAGACTCATGATTTAGAAAAACAAATAATTTTTAAGATTTTTTTACAATATTTCTAAAATTATTTTTCTGATTTTATAGCTTTGCTCAATGAGTTCCTTCAGACTCACCCCCACTCTCCAGTTTTGCAGGATCTTTTAGCTGGTGAGCCACACCATCTTTTGGAGACATGGATCAGGGACAGAAGAAGCACTGCAGTCACTAGTCATAGCGGTCCATCATATCAGATCTACATTCATATAAGATGTAACTTTTGTTTTGGGTTTCTTTTGATGTATGACAGTTACATGATGTTCAGATGAGTCTGTAAAGTCTATTCAGATAACACATATATAGCTTATAAATGGTTTATGCGTTAAGTCATTTTCATGTTATGTGTGTGCGTATAAACTAATAAAATGACTAGATAATAAAATAGTTCTCTTTAGTATTTTTAGTGGCTTACGTGATAGTGAAGTCAGTTGCCTGCTGGTAACCTTCCCGGATTAGGGATGTTACAATGACCTTCAAACACTTTAGCTAACTAGTATTTGACGTCTGATAATTTTTTTAACATCATTCCCAATTAGTAAAATATCATCAACGTATAAAATTATAAAAATCGCATTTCCGTCAATGACGCGTTTGTATACACAAGGCTCATCAACATTCTACTCAAAATTATAAGACTTGATCGTGCTATCAATCTTATGTTTGAAGATCGAGATGCTTGCTTAAGTCCATAAATGGACCTTTAAAACTTGCAAAACTTTGCTCTTGACTTTGGGCTACGAACCCCTCTAGTTGTAACATATATATACATTATCAAGGTTGGCATTCAAGAATGTAGTTTTTACGTCCACTTGCTAAATCTCATAGTCATAATATATTCAATGGAGAGAATAGTGCGGATGGATTTGAGCATGGCTACTGGCGAGAAAGTCTCATCATAGTTGACTCCCTCTTTCTGGATATAACCTTTGGCCACTAGCCTAGCCTTGAAGGTTTGTACCTTCCCAACTGCTCCTTTCTTTCTCTTATAGATCCACTAACAACTTATGGGTTTTACCTCATCAGGTTGGTCTACAATTTCCCACACTGATTTAGAGTACATTGACTCCATCTTGAGGTTCATGGCTTTGAGCTATTCCTTTTTATCAGAATCATCTATTGCACTACGATAGGTCAATAGATCATCTACGCCATCACTGGATGCGACAACTTGTGCCTCTACAACTCCTAGATAGTGATTAGGTTATCGTAAAATCCTCCCATTGTGTCTAGGTGGCAGAGTATTCTGATATACTTACATCTAATGTCAGATGTCGAAGGTGATATATTTCTTTCAACTATTATTGATGATGATGTGTTGGTCGAACCAGCAAGTAACTCCTTGAGTAACACTTTACTTCGAGGTTTGAACTCTCTCATATAGTCCTCCTAAAGAAATGTAGTGTTTGTCAACACAAACACTTTATTATCTTCCAGACTATAAAAGAACCCACACGTAGTCTCCTTAAGATAGCCTACAAATAGACACACCTGAGAACATGGCTCCAAATTTGTAGTCTTATTCTTCAGCACATGTGTTAGACACCCTCATATGCAGAAATGTCATAAACTAGCTTTATGACCACTCCATAAAACTAAAGGATTCTTAGGAACAGACTTAGATGGAACTATATTAAAGATTTATATCGCTATTTGCAATGCATATCCCTAGAATGAACTAAGCAGTGAACTATAACTAAACATAGATCTTATTATGTCTAATAGGGTCCGATTTCTCTACATGTAATACCATTCTACTGTGGTGTTCCAGGTGCTGTAAGCTGGGATATTATCTCATCATCTACTAAGAATTCCTCGAAATCACTATCAAAGTATTCTCTTCCACGATCCGATCATAGATTTTTCATCGTCTTACCTATTTGGTTCTCAACCCAAGCACGATACTCTTTAAACATTTCAAATGAATATAACTTGTGTTGCATTATTTATATGTACCCATATCTTAAATAATCATCAATAAAAGTGACAAAGTATTCATAACCTCCTCGGGCTCTTTCATTCATCGGTCCACAAACGTCCGAATGTATTAGCTCAAGTAGTTGAATAGCTTTTATACCTTTTCTAATAAAAGGTCTATTGGTCATCTTTCCTTCTAGATAAGATTCGCAGACTGGTAAAATTTCAAGCTTTAACTAGTTTAAAGTTTTGTTCTTTATCAACCTATCTATTCGATCAAGGCTAATATGACCAAGTCTAAGACACATATAAGTTGCTGTTTTATTTTAGGATTTTCAACCTTAAATATTTTAGTGTTGAGCAGTGAATTATATGTTACTGGCCTTAACACATATAAGTTGTTCTCTGAGTTTCATGTGCATTTAGTTAATTCATCAATGATAAATAAATTATTATTAAATGAAATAGAAAAACCATCATCCAAAAGTTTAGAAAAATAAATCAAATTCCTGCGAAAACCAGAAATACATAGCACATTGTTCAATGTAAATAAATATTATATATAAAATTTAAACTTGAAACTCTCAATGCTCTAGCTAAAACGGCATCCCATGTCCCGACCCTCATGGTATAGTCAACTTCAACAAGATCCCTCCATGAGTCAAGTAGCTACAAAGAACAACAAACATGGATAGTGGCTCTAGAATCAACAATCCATTCGGATTTAGCATCCTCTACTGAAAGAGACTAAATGACACGTAAATCATATTTACCTACGGCCTTCTTCTCTTTCAACGCATCAAGATATTTAGAACATTTCCTTTTCCAATGCCCATCCTTATTGCAATAGAAATATTTTCCTTTGGGCTTGACATCCTTGGAGCTTCTCTTTTTCTTTTTATTGGGCTTTGCCTTAGTTATCACAATGCATTTCTTCTTCATCTTTGTAGATTTAGAACATTTTGTAATATTTTCCTCTCCACTAGGCTTACGAGGATCCACCAATATAGACTCGTAATGGGTGAGCTCATTAAGCGGCTAAGTCGAAGTAAAAGTTAACTTGTTCATAATATAGTTGCTTTCAAACTACAAGAAACTCTTCGGAAGAGTTTCCATGATCATGGTTACATGGCTACGCTCATCAATACGAGCTCCATGCATTTCGGCTGTGTTGAGATAAGTCATCATCCTCAAGACGTGCTCTTGAAATGATGTCTCTTCCTTCATCCTTGCAGTCATCGTTGAGACCATAACCTCATGACCTTGCCGCTCTAAAAGCTATCCGAACATGCCCTACAATGACTCCATCATCAAAGATGTTGCAGTCATTGGCTCATGCTTTGCAGCAAGAACCTCGGACATCCCAGCTAGCAAGTAGCAGCAGGCTTTCTCACTGGTCGCGACCCATTTTTGGTAGGCATCGCTCACAGCTTGGCCATAATTTTTGGCTGGCTCAAAATGACATTCCTCCATCAAAACAAACTTAAGGCCTTCACATACCACTATGGTGTTCATGTTACTTTTCTATTTTACCTAATTTTCTTCTGTTAATTTTTCATTTGAGAGAATTGAAATTATTGGAGAAACCATGGCTGAAAATAAAATAAACATGCATTTTAATATTCTATCATCTCATATCAAAATTATCAAGACATTTGAGCATAAAATTAAACATGATGCATGTATCATGTATAATGAATTAGAAATCTAAAAATAATCATTATGCCATGGAAATTTATCATCCCACAAATAAACGCCATAGGATAGGACAAGTATTTTCATGATAGATTGAGACAATCTCAATTTATTAATATAGACAAGAATAACTCTTATTCCTATATTAACCAACCACCATTTGATTTGATCAAGGAACTTCAATTAACATTTAATCATTCCTTTGTGAGTGTAACCCGTTGTTTCGGAACCTTTAGACTTAACTAGTGAAGTGTTGTCGTAGGGTAGGTCAGTTCACCATATACATCTAGAGTTCATATCCTGTCGGAATCCAAACTTGATATTTACCCAAAATGGACACCATCCATAAGTGGACGAAAACAAAGCCGTCTCGAGGCGTCTTTTGAATGTCACGTTTTCAGACTAATAACGCAGATCACAAGATATATTATCGTATATCTCTCTCCCACTCACTAGTTTAAAATTAAGGTTTATATTTAAAATACCTAATATTTTAATACACTAGTGTCTACACGTTTATTTGCCACTAAAACATAACTTAACTTTACATTAGTGCAAAATTAGTGATCTAACCATTTCTAACTCTTAAAATTTTATTCACTAATGATTATTAGTCCCAACTAATATTTTACTTAATTAATCTAATTTAATTAAGTTTTGTTTAGTGACCTGATTAATTTTAACTCTTAAAATTTCTACCTCACTAAAAAGTTTTAAATTTGAAATTCAAATAAGGGACAAAAATCTTTAATTTAACATTTAATTAAAGTAAGCTTCCTATAAATTCCAATGATACGTGGAATTGTGTCCCGAGTGCAGACTACACTATCGTCCATACGGAAATGGCTATGGAATTTACTTCTGGGTTTCCATCATATATATCAAGGGAAAATATAATGCACTAATTAAGCCCATATAGTTATTTAATTCGAATTTCCAATTTTTAAACCTTTAAAACAATTAATCCATTTAATTTATTTTCATGCATATCATATTCCAATTTAACCCTTTTAAATTTTATAAAATCAAATTTTATGACTATAATATTTATTTATCCATTATATGTTA
>SKCR01050863.1:0-35073 GCA_019454045.1 Zanthoxylum bungeanum | reverse complement strand
ATACATTATATTACATAGTATAAACCCATGCAATAAAAAAGGAAAGAAAGAAAAAGAAAATTATGAAACAATGATCACAAAATGGTAACTGTTAAAAATTGTTAAGAGATTTGAAAAAGGGAACAAGGAAGAATTTGTCTAAAATGCTCGGCCTTTTACAATGTCAAGACTCATCTCACTAGGATCTGTTGCTTGCAACTCAAATTGAATTCCATCCAACTCCCTTTTGAATCTGTCTTTAGAGCTTGCATAAACCATCTTACTTCTCACCTTTGATGGATCTGGTGACCTACAGATTACAGCAAAATCAAATTCCATATAAGATTCAAGATTGTAACCTAATTTTGAAAAAAACTAAACATCCATTACTGATTCCACAAACATTAGTATTATTTTGAAAGCTAGATAGAGAAAAGTGAAGAAATAGATGTGTGTATGAATATGAAACTCAGAAACTTGTAAAGATTTACCAAGCAATGAAGAAAATTTTGCTTTTCTGACAGTTCTCGACAGTGATGAAATTAAAATCATAGACAGCGTAGCGACACTCATCAGTTGGAAGAGAAGTAGTAAAGTCATCATAAGAGTCATTAGGGCTACCAAGTTTCTCTACCACAATCTGTTGATTATCAATCTTGAATATGATATATCGGAAGTTCCTCTTTGCTTTTAGTTCCATAAATTTCAGCTTACAGTCATCATGCACAGCCATTCCAGAGGTCGCGTTCGCCTTACAAATTTTCAAATGTAATCACATAAATAGAAGATTAAAAAATATATATGAATCCCATTTTAATATAATGTAATAAGATCTTATAACTCCGACGGTGGCGGTGCCACTTGAGGCTCAGAAAGCCCCCGTTGGGCCCAAGAAAAAATATATTTACTTTTTATAAATAAATTATTATTATTTAATTTATCATAAAAAGCCATTTAAAATTTTAAAACTTCAAAATATCAAATGTTAAAACAATATTTTTTTTTCCTTGTTAATTTTCTTAATCACAATTTTAAATCGATCGACCAATAATTCAGTCAGAGAGTCCCAAAATTAAGATTCCCAAATCTAATAAAAATTTTATATATGTAATGACTTATATATACTTTTTATTCTTAATTTATGGATAAGAGCCACATTTCAAAAACTCACATGTGGCATCTCAAAATTTAAGACGGCTAAAGGATGCCTTTGATTTTAGCCCCTCTTATATCAAATTTATGGCTCCGCCATTAAACCCAGATACAATTATTTGTAGCAAGAGAAGAGGAATATTATAACCAAAACCCATTTTAATACATAATTTGTCACAGTTTTATTTTAAAACCTTACAACTCAAAACGTATCTAAAGTGCAATTGCGAAATTTCTACTTTTATCTTGGGAAGGAATAACATTTTTTTTAAAAAAAATGAATTGCCTCAATGATGAGAAAACCCAAAACAAAAGTTCATATCCCAATTAGATTGGCGTCCATCCGAGACCTTATCAGATAGCCATCAGTGTAATTTTATTAAATTAAAAATAGTTGAGTGAAATACATTAGAGAAATGACTAAAGGAAAAAAAAAAGAAGTTAAGAAGGTACCAGCCTGGTTGAACGGGAAGGAACAACATCTTCAAAGCCTTTTTCATTAAATAACCCACATAAGTATTGCAAAAGAAACAAAAAAAAAAAACTCTTGGGAAAGTTTTCAAATGTAAAATACCATGTAGCACAAAAATATGCTCATATGAATTGTAAGCAATCATTAACGAGAACAAATTCATACACAAAAAAAAGAGAGAGAGAGAGAGAGAGTACCATTTTATCTTGTTTGGGGTGAAAAAAAAAAAGAGGAATAAGAAAATAAATATATGAAAGTAGGAAAGTGGAGAAAGAGGATAATGAAGATGATCCTTTATTTGTGGGAGACAAGATGAAAGTTAGAGAATTATGCGGTGGATTTAGGAGATTTATAGGGACAAAACAAGGGCTGAGAATTCATTTAGCATTAATTCAAGGCTCTCATTATATATGCCCAAACCAACTACCCAACATATTCATGTTCATTTGATGGGTCGTGTCTAATTGAGTAGTCATATTTTTTAAACTTACCAAGTGCAGGGTCGGAGGTGGTATATCATGTGCCGGGTGTATATGCCTTCTCTCTCACAGCAGGCGGGCCCCACAGCTGTGTGGGGCCCGCCTGCTGTGAGAGAGAAGGCATATACACCCGGCACATAATATATTTTCGGCAGGGTCGGCCCTGGGCAGGAGCCAGAAGGGCTGCTGTCCAGGGCCGGGCACCAAATAGACTAAATTGAAATTTACTTTTATAATTTATAAATTGAAATTATTAAAATCTTACTTCCGGACCATTATGACTCAAGATAGGCTAAATGGATTAGCAATCTTACACATTGAAAATGATGAGATTGAAAACTTGGAGTATGATGATATAATTGACGATTTTGCTTCAAAAATTGCTAGAAGACAATTTTTTAAATATTGAAATTTTAAGGAGCTTTATTAGGAATGGTTGTATATGATTGTATTTTTATTGTCGGGGTTTAGGTACTATATCTCCATTTATATTTTTTCAAGTAATATAGTTTGTACGTGAGGGCCTAGCCTCCAGCTTCGACTGGGTTCCAGCCCTCGTTAAATATTATTTTTTTTAAACATATGTTTTCGTAATAAAAAAAGGCACATTTTGAGCTTTCGTAATAAAAAGGGGCACATACAAGAAACTACTTTCAAATATTCGAAAGAAAATCAACTCAACCACCCTTAATTAGTACAACTTGTTTTCTTGAAGGATTATGATTTTAGAGTTGTGACTTGTGACTTGTGACACACTAATCTATCAAAGAGAATAGTTATAGTTGAAATGGCCAACGGGCCGGACACACCATCAGGACAATGGGCCCGATATGTCTCCTTACATGTACAGGTACGCTTCGTTAAGGCACGATTTGAATGCGGGTTGGGCCGGACCGAGGCTAGATTTTGACATGACGGCCATGAATACACAACATAATTTGAGACTAGTAAAAAAAACCCTAATGAGAAAGTACGTGAAAAATAGGCTTCAAAATTTATGGCTTAATTTTAGTTGAATTAATATACTACATTTAAATATTCTTTATACATGAAATTGAATTAATAACATTGTATTTAATGATGTTTATTTCAAATCAATTGAATTGAATTTGTATGATAACTCGGGCCAGTCCGCTAGCACAAATGGACCTTATCTAAACGGGCGGTGCTAGACCAGCCCGTTTGCCATCGGATAAATAAGGCCGGGTGGCGTTTGCCAATGTTGTAATCAATTGATGTAATAAATCGATTGAAATATCAAATGATGTTAACAAAATCCAATAAACTTAAGATTGATGTACGGTAAAGGCGACTAGGGTCGATACAGGCATCCTCTGACTTACAAGTTACAGCAGGTCAAAAAGAGGTTTGTGAATGTGATCTTCTTCACAAGACAATTCATCCAACAAAATTTACCACTTTAGGCCCCAGTTTCTTCTTTGGCTTTACATTAGCATCCTTCGAATCGGATATTGAATCAACATTCGATTCAGAAGACGACTTGTCTTTCTTACCAGTATTTGCGTCTCCCGTCAAAAAGTCATCTTCAAGATCGTCACCACTAATAAATTTGGTCACCTTTCCCATCGGCCTTTCTCCTTTTGCCATCGCTGAAATCAAAGGATGAACCCAAGTGAAAAACAAGTCATATTTTAAGAAAACTAGAGCACACTGATATGACACTAGTAGACATGAAAGCTCAGCAAGAATTAATAATTGTGAAGAGATTTGGGAACCTAAAATTCTTTATGGATTATATTCAAGGTGATGATCGTTTGATCTTTCTGATTGATTTTTCTTATAACATGCTACATGTTCCAATTTTGGAAAACTAACATTAAAGTCCTATGTAATTTGGTCAATTGTAGAAGATTTAGGCAAATTTCAGTTTCTTTGCTGCAGTACTCGAAAGTTGTAGTAGATCATTGAATGAAAATTGTGGTGACAATTCTGGATTGCTAATCATATTCATACTCAGAAGTGCACTGTTGTTGTAAATGCATGTAACATTCGATGAACATGATTAAGATTACGCTTAGATTTACGAATGAGAAGGTGAATGTGTTACCTTCTTTACTAGCAGCAGCAAAACCTTGGATACCTTTATTAGGACAATCTCTAGCCAAATGTGTTACACCACCACATATCTTACAACAGCCACCCTAAGAAAAAGCCATAATCCAAATAAGTAAGATCCAACATATGGCCAAGGCTATAATGCTCATAGTTACTCTAGCAAAGATAAGATGGTCCTCGTTCTAACAAAAGAAAGTGTAGCCAAGCTGTAGTCCACTTAGACAAAGTGTTTAACGAGTCATTGAACAAGACCATGGTCCCTCTTCTCTTCTAAGACAATTAACATACAAATGGAAGACTTACCTTTGGGTAGATCCCATGAGTATTTTTAGGACAGTTCTTGCTTAAGTGTCCTTGCTCTTTACAAATGAAGCAACTGGCAAATTTGGTTCCACCTACATTAACAAAGCAGTGATCATGTTCCACAGTGACAAATAATAAAGAAATTAAATTTGAATGAACTATAAAGTTTCAAAGGATAAGAATGTAAACTATTATTCAGATTCTAAATTCCTTAATTTTGAGGCCTGGAGGCCACCTTGAATGTTAAACAGATAGAGCAAGAAAGAGTGAAAGAGTGAGAGAGAGTGGAGATCCCCCATTTACAATATTCATCAATATGATATCCCATAAGCCCCATCCTAGCTCTCAAGTGTCAGATTGCCACAGCCCACATGATGTAGGGTATCCTTTCAAACCCTAGTGACTTACATCTGAAATAAGTCTGCATCTACCTGAAGAAAGCATTGCTTACGTACATTCAAGAGCGCTTATCATGCTCAAGTTCTAGGGTGTTGAGTTTCATATGTACATTCAAAAGAAAGTAATTCTTGGAATGACACAATCTGTGAGTATGTGACAGAATGCTTAAAAGAGAGTAATTATTTAGTCAAGATAATTTATTTACATAGGCTCTTGAAATTATTCATTGCAACTAACTCATATGTCCAAACACAGGAAAAAAGTGATAGTATATAATACATCTGTAAGATAGCTTTAAGAGTTCACTAAAATAGACAAGAATCAAGTTTAACGATTAGTGTCATGGCATCCAGCGAAGCATATTCTGTGAAGATAAAGACCAAAGCACTCCATAATTTTTTGGTAACCTTGATTTTTATGTAATCTTTAAATATATCCCCTATTGCTTATGTAATTTCTTGCTGCACTCGCATTAAGTAACACCTAACAAGCAATCAACTTTAAGTCATAAGTGTTCGATGTAGCTACACGGACTAACTAGTAACTACACACAAATTCAGGAAAAAAAAATTGATTATCAAAACAAATCATGGCAAATGTAAACCAATTTAGAGCATCCTTAATTCAATCGAAATGTGCATACCCTCTTGAAGCGGCTGGGGACATTGAGCTAGCGAATGCCCAGTTTCACCACAATTATAACACAACTTCGTGCTCTCAGTCTCGTCATTCTTGCTAGGACAATTCTTTAGACTATGCCCTCGTCGCCGACAAAGCAAACATATCTATAAAACATCACAGACACACAATAAACATCACATCAGCTGACTACAAACCAACAAAACTTCAAAGTTCACCAATCTCTCCAAACATCATAGCCATTACTTCTGAGTTCTGACCCTAAAGATACAAAATTATATTTTACAAATTGGTACCATCCATCCCATTGCTTCAAATTTTGCTCTTTAGTCAGAGAAACACAATAAAAAACAAACAAATTCAATCACATGCTATGACTATTGATCCTAAAAATACCCAGATGAATAAAACCAAAAAACAAACAGACCTTGTTCTTTTCCCACTCAGCTTTCTTGGGGCAGTGTTTGGCAATATGGTCTTGAGCTTTACATATGAAACAGCTTTCACCAGGCTTCATTCCAGGAACTCTAAGTGGGTGTCTTGTAAAACCCCTTTTAATGGGTTTATTATTATTATAATTATTATTATTATTTGTTGGGTATTTGGATTCAGCTTTTTTGCGCTTGAATTTACTGCTTTTTTGCTTCTTCTTGCTCGGGTCTTTTGGCGCTGTTGGCTCTGGCTTTGGGAACAGCTCTGGGTGCTCCTCTTTGAATCGCTTGTGGGCTTCTTTTTGCCTCTTGCTCACCATTTTGGTTTGAAAGAGTGACGAGTTTGAACTTCGCAGGGCTTGAAGCTCTTGCAACGAATAGGGTTTTTGGGCAAATCTTGGTCCCGATTGGCGGCGGAAAAGTGGAGGGTGTTTTACATATGAGTGGAGATTGTCTACGGATATGCTCATTGTATTTGACCTCGTGTCGGATTTCTATTCGCTGGAGGACATTTTGATGTGTTCACATTGACTTATAAGTCCCTGTAAATGGTTGGAAATCGTAAAAACCATCAATTTTTGTAAAAACAATTTTCTAGCTTTATCAAATAATCCCCCGTTATCAAACAAATAATAATAATTCCCCCAAGTTCTGCAATTACTCAAAATAAGTCCTTTGACTGAATTGACCGTTTAGTCATTTCCTTTTTTCGGGGAAAAATAATATTGTGATTGTGATCTATTAAAGAAAGAGCGGGATTATCAAGCCATGGAGGAAGCTTCCCGGGGCTTTGATTTACTTACATGTGGTGTGAAATCCCTCTATCATTTGGGCTATAGAATTACAGCACCTCGAGTTTATGTTACTATCACATAATCACTTTGTCGGTAAATGAATATATTAAATATTTTGTGATAAAAATATTATATTTTTTATGGGGATTTCTGCAGCTAAGTCTTTTATACAGTTCGGTAAGGACAGAGAAGAGAATTCACCTCATCCAGAGGACCCGAGGTCAGGGGATATGTACCAACTCCTCGGCCCGACTTGGAGCTCGGTTTATGAACATAACCGACCAAGAGAATGTAGCACAACACAGTCTCAGAGACCGACCACATAAGAGCTATGGCCGACCTCATAAAGACTGACAGAAGATCAGAATGGCTGGATCTTTCCTTCGACACGTGTCGTTTCTCAAAAGAACTTTATAGGCTGTCATCATTATTGTTGTGTGTGGCAGCGGAGAACACAGAGTGATGTGACAGGCCGTCAGACAGCAGGTTTGCTTTCGGCGAGGGCAGACTTGGGGCAGAGAACTTGTCAATCAGACAGATATCACGCGGGAAACATCGTCAAGTTGGAAGAACAATGTTACATTTTCTTAGTATATAAAAAGAGGGTAGTCTCATTTCTATAGGATGAGTTTTTGAGATAGCGACTTGTCACAAAGAGAGAGAATACCACTTGTAAATCTCTTCAACTGCTCGGTCACATTCAGACCTCGCTCAGAACAGGTCGGCCGAGTCAGTTTTGGCAATAAAAACAACATTCATCGTTTTATGCCCGTGGACGTAGTTTGATTCGCTCCGCCGAACCACGTTAAAACTCTCTTGTCAATCTGTTTGTTGTTTCACATTTTACTAAATTTGCTTTTGGTCTCCCCATAACCAAACAAATTAAAGGTTGATGGAATGTTGTCTCGGGGGAGTTATCCCGAAACTGCCCCTAGAACGAAAATCGGCTGTCAACAGTTGGCGCCGTCTGTGGGGACAGAGCAAAAAGCGGCTTACGCAGTAAGACGATGGTAGAAGGTGGAAACCATGGGTGGTTGGGTAGTTCAGCAACAGAATGGATGGAGGGGGAGAAAGGGTTAGCATGAAATAGGCATGACAACAACAGAAGTGTTTCCTTTTGTGAGTTGTGGAATGAAATGTAAAGGGGTTAGCCAACGGCCACCCATCCGGTTTGAGTTGCGGAATGGAATGTAATATCACGGATGGGTGACATCCGTCGACAGCGACTGAACAAGTCCCTCTGAGGGTAAGCGCCATGCTTGCTCGGCCTGCCAAATCCTCAGTTCTACAGGTTGGTAGTGCTGAAGGATCCAGCTGGGAGCCTGTCAGCCAAGGGTAGGGGATGACATCCTTCAGACCCTCCCTCAATTGGCGCTGTGGTCTCCCCGAATGAGAGGAAAGGAGAAAAAGCCCCGGGGAGAACCACAATGAGCATAGGCTGAAGGCCTCGGTTCGGCTGCCATATTTGCTCGGGATATGCAGGGCCCAGGGAAAATGCATTATTCATCAATGCATGTGGCGCATCTGGTGCAGCAGACCCTGTGAGCCTAATTCATAAGCAGAGCACAAGCTAGAAGGATCTGAAGAAGCCCCGATGCGAGAACCAACTTTCCGGTGAAGTTTACAACTACGGCACACGCATCGGGAGTTTTCGGGGTCAAGCTCAGACTGGAAGATGTGGTATAACTATAAAACAAGAAACAGAAGAAAGCATTGTAAAAAGCCTATCTAAAAATATCCCGCAAAGAGTTGTAAGAATGGCAGCATGTCCTTTAAATATGAATAAAACTCTCATTTTTTTTTAAGAAACTTGTCTATCTTGCTTGTTTGTTAATTGAATACGAAAGTTATTTTCAATATTCTCGGGATATGCTCGATGCGAAGGGGTGATCGGTAATCGGGAAGGGCACCAAGCCCGTGGCACGCCACTCCCGGGTGTCATTATCAAACCCTCGGGTGGAGGTGTTCCGACCTGGTTCTTTTCAGTTTTGAGGATCCAGAACGCATCAAGGGGTGGAGCACATGTGGGAAACGCGCGAATCCCTCGTGGCACGCCAATCCCGGGTGTCATTATCAAACCCCCGAGGCCGGAGCGTTACTACCCCATGGCTCGCACCTTTGAGGAATAGCTCGGGTAAATCAGACCTATGGAGGTTTCTCCCCCTACGAGTCGGCTGGTGAGTCCCGTTGAGTACCATCAGACCACCTGGCTTGGGTTGGCCGAATGGTCCTCTTGATTACAGGAGTCTCGGGTAAACCGGATCTAGCGAAGTTTCTTCCCTTACGAGTCGGCTGGTGAGTCCCATTGAGTACCATCAGACCACCTGGCTTGGGTTGGTCGAATGGTCCCCTTGATTGCATGAGTCTCGGGTAAACCGGACCTAGGGAGGTTTCTTCCCCTACGAGTTGGCTGATGAGTCCCGTTGAGTACCACCCAGGGAAGGCACACACGGGGTGTCCATATCCCCCGTGGGGATTTACCTGACCGCCCGGATCGGCGTATTCATAGCCTGGTTAGCCGGGACACAGAATTGTAAGGTTCATAATTGTGTTTTGGAGGCCTCGGGCAAGACGCTGCCTTGAAGCACCCGAGTTTTTATTTTTACTTCTTGAATTTTTGCATGGGGTACGTGCCAAGTCACCTCCACTTTTTATTAATTTTACTTTGTTCCAATTTTTATTTTTTCGCTAGTCTGGCAAGGGGACGCCCGCGCCAGGATCAGCAGAGCCTCAGAGGTTGAAAGTCTTCCTTCGTGTAAGTCTATAATTGTTCCACCAGCTCGGGGCTAGATTCATTCCGCCGAGTCTGTTTGTTCCACCAGCTCGGGGCTGGATTCATTCCGCCGAGTCTATATTATGTACCACCAGCTCGGGGCAGGATATGTTCTGCTGAGGCTTTGTTCCTCCAACTCAGGGCTGGATTCGTTCCGCCGAGTCTGTATTATGTACCACTAGCTCGGGGCTGGATTCGTTCCACCAAGTCTGTATTATGTACCACCAGCTCGGGGCTGGATACGTTCCGCTGAGGCTTTGTTCCACCAGCTCGGGGCTGGATTAGTTCCGTCGAGTCTGTATTGTTCCACCAGCTCGGGGCTGAATTTGTTCCGCCGAGTCTGTATTATGTACCACCAGCTCGGGGCTGGATACGTTTCACCGAGGCTTTGTTCCACCAGCTTTGGGCTGGATTCGTTTCGCCGAGTCTGTATTGTTCCACCAGCTCGGGGTTGGATTCGTTCCGCCGAGTCTGTATTATGTACCACCAGCTCGGGGCTGGATACGTTTCACCGAGGCTTTGTTCCACCAGCTTTGGGCTGGATTCGTTCCGCCGAGTCTGTAGTGTTCCACCAGCTCGGGGCTGGATTCGTTCCGCCGAGTCTGTATTATGTACCACCAGCTCGGGGCTGGATACGTTTCACCGAGGCTTTGTTCCACCAGCTCGGGGCTAGATTTGTTCCGCCGAGTCTGTATTATTCCACCAGCTCGGGGCTGGATTCGTTCTTCTGAGTCTGTATTATGTACCACCAGTTCGGGGCTGGATTCGTTCCGCCGAGTTTATCATATTCCAACAGCTCGGGGCTAGATACGTTCCATCGAAGCTTTGTTTCACCAGTTCGGGGTTGAGGTGAATCCCACCGAGTCCGTCTCATTGGTCTGGGGACGCAACATTCCCCTAGAGCCAAATGTTCTTCTCAGTTCGGGGTCGGGTTACGTCCCACTGAATGCATTAGATCTCGGCTCGGGGACATATCGTCACCTCAAGGCCAGAATCAAATTGGTCGGGTGCAAGATCACAATGAGTTATGGAAGGGCAAGTCAGAAAATTTGAAGCGAAAATGAGCCAAGTATGAAAAGTATAACGAAAAACAGTTGAGACAAGTATTAAAAGGAGGATTCATGGTTACTGTTGCAAAAAGAAATGTATTATTTGAACTTACATGGGCCCCTCTTTGGGTCATCCCCACTAATCAGCCCGCGCAGGGGTAGTTGTCTCCTCTTGTGCGGGTCCGGACGGCTGGGCGACTGGTACAAGCTCGGTAGGGGATTTTCAGTTTCAGTATGGGAGGAAAGAGGGGTTGCGAATTCGGCCTCAAGTACTTCGGGGGCAGGAGCCTCAGGTCGGAGAACCCGTCAATCAGACAGATATCTCGCAGAAAATATCGTCAAGTTGGAAGAACAACATTATATTTTCTTAGTATATAAATAGAGGGTAGTCTCATTTGTATATGTTGAGTTTTTGAGATAGTGGCTTGTCACAAAGAGAAAGAATAATACTTGTAAATCTCTTTTAACTGCTCGGCCACATTCAGACCTCGCTCAGAACAGGTCGGCCGAGTCAGTTTTGACAATAAAAACAACCCTCATCGTTTTGTGCCCGTGGACGTAGGTTGGATTCGCTCCGCCGAACCACGTTAAAACTTCATTGTCAATCTGTGTGTTTGTTTCACCTTTTACTAAATTTGTCTTTGGTCTCCCCATAACCAAACAAATTAAAGGTTGAAGGAAGGTTCTCTTAGGGGAGTTATCCCGAAACTGCCCCTGGAACAAAAATCAGTCGTCAACAATATTGTCCCATTTTTAATTTATATTGTGAAGGAAAATTATTTTTACACCACCTTCAGTTTTACAGATTATCTTTGCACCACCTCTAGTGTAGAACACAGAAATCGACGACGCTGTCCGGGCTCGCGGCCCGGTCGGGAGTACGGAGTATCCCGCGGGGGACTAAACCGAAGAAATGAAATGGATTCGCCACCCAGTGTGAACTGTGAAATGATTTAAGGCTGCACTCACCCCTCGCAAGGGAATACCTCAAACTATTGGGTTCGGAATGGTCCATTACTTATGCAAATTATAATGAAAAGATTTATGCAATAGTATAACCATGCTTATGCTAAACATGCAAGATAATGTAATCAACACGCATCGCACACCCATAAACGTAAACAAATAAATAAAAAGAAGACAAATGCATAATTCCATAGACATATTAGACAAAGAAGTGCATAAGATGTGAATAGATAATAACTGTAAAGGCAATAATAAAAAAAAAACAGATAATTAAATATGTAATGCAAAAGAAGTGACCAAAGAAGCAAACATGCATGAAATGTGATGAAAAGAAATCTGTTCATTGTACGTGTGTTCATGTAGCGTTCTAAAACGCGTTCGAACGGTAAACAGATTGCATGCGTTCGTGTAGCATTTGTAAACGCGTTCGAACAAAAATGAGACAGAATGTGTACGTTCGTATAGTGTTCGTAAATGCATTCGAACGTCAAACAGAATGTATACGTTCGTGTAGCGTCCGGAGACGCGTTCGAACGAGATTACCAAAGTGGTATTCAAAATGACACGGAAACATGTATGAATGTTGCTCAAGCGGTACATGGAGTTGTATCCCAAGTACAGACCGCAATACCGTCCATTCGGATTCGGCTACGGAATTTATGTCTAGATTTCCATCCGATATACCGTTAGAAGCAAACACTCAAACATAAACATGGCACGAATGCGAAAATGAAAAGATGTAAAATGACAACCAAGACAAAGATGAATAACACAATCAATAGGAGAAGGGCGCAGCAAAACATCGTGGTAAAGGTAGCCTTTAGGCATTTCCCTCGAATGGAGGACCTTTAACATACATGATTAGCCCATGCGCATCAAGTAGCAATACATGAATAAGCAAATAAATAATATGGGACCTCGTATGCCCGATTGAACGTGAACATATCTCACGTTCAATCAAACGTACTTCGTCCGGTGCTGCAAAATATCATGGTAAAGGTAGTCATTAGGCATTTCCCTCGAATAGAGGACCTTTACCCCACATGATTAGCCCATGCGCATCAAACAACAATACATGAATAATCAAATAAATAATATGGGACCTCGTATGCCCGATTGAACATATCTCACGTTCAATCAAACGTACTTCGTCCGGCGTGGCAAAACATCGTGGTAAATGTAGACTTTAGGCATTTCCCTCGAATAGAGAACCTTTACCCCGCATGATTAGCCCATGCACATCCAGATTAACAATGCATGAACAAAGAAACAATATATGGAAAATAAATATCGGAACAATAAAAACAAAATTAAATACCAAAATGTAACACGTGCTTGAAAGTTTCTTAAGCGGTATGTGGAGTTGTATCCCAAGTACAGACCGCACTACCGTCCATTCGGATTCGGCTACAGAATTTACGTCTGGGTTTCCATCCGATAAACCGCAAGAATTATCACTCAATCATCAACCCAACACAAATGAAACCATACGTAAAACACTACGATGCATGCGAATAATCGACTAAGAATAACCGAAAAGATAAATAATAAAAAAGGGGCCCTCAGGTCTTACATTTTAAGATGCTCATCGGAAGTGCGTTACGTCATCGCCGGAAGGGTTAATGCTCCGTAACTTTTCTATTTTTCTGGTTTAAGATTTTCCTTCACTGTTATGCTGTTTTCACTGCAGTTTTCTCTGTTTTCTTGACGGTTTTGGATGATTTTCGTTGCTGTTTCGGGTGGTTGTTTTAGGTTATTTTCAGGGGCTGTTTTGGGTGTTTTGGGACTGGTTTAGGGACTATTTTCACTCACTATTGTTTTGGTTTTTCACGAGTTGAGGGCTTTAGGTTTTGGACTCAGTTTGTGTGTTATTTTAACTGGTGAAGGCATAGACTGTTTATTTTATTTGTCAGTCAGTGAAGGGCTTAGGTTTCGTTGTCGGTGAATGTGATGAAAGGGCTGTTTTTATGTTCTTGGTCGGTGGAGGGTTATTTTTCTTTGTTGTTGTTGTCGGCTGGTGGCAGTGATTAGTGGGCTGAATGGCTTACATGTGAGTGTTCGGTTTGCTTGCTTAATAAAGGGTTGTGGCGTTTAGTGGGTGAAATGAGTCGGTGGGAGCACGTCACTGTGAGGGGCTGATATGGTCGAAAGGCTTTTTGGTGTGTGGTGTGTGGTATGCTCGGCTTGTGGAGATGTGTAGGGTGAGTGAGTAGGTGTTTGTTGAACGTGGGCATGGGGAGTCTGCTGAGGGTTTGTGCGTGAGTGATTCACGTCAGTGACTGCATGGGCTTTTATTTCTTATTGTTTGTTACGTGAAGGAGGGCTGCTCACGTTGAGGGTTTATTGTTTGTTTGTTTGTACTGAGTTGTAGAGACGTGCGTTGAACGTGTATTTGGTGTGATCGGCTTATGTGGGCTACGTGTTGAGTGGTCTGAGCTTAAGGGTTCTATTAGTTTTGGTCAATTGCCGAGTGAATGAGTGAAAAAGGGAGATGAGAGAGGACCAAGAAGATAGATTGGCGTTGAGGGCTGCTAGGGTTTATCTGTTGTGAGGTTTCCGTGAGTGAGAAAGTCTAGGGAGAGAGCAAAATGGATTTATGGTTTTTTCTCTTTTGTTTTTTTTTTTTTTTTGAGAGTTGTCGTGAGGAGTGGGAGGGGAGGATTAGGGTTGGTTTTTGTCATCTTTTATAGTTGTATGCTAGGGTTAAGTTTAATTAAGTTATTTAAGGAAAGGAAATTTGTGTAATTTTGGTGGGGAATATCTTTAATTTGGGAGGTGATTTGATTTTAATTAGGAAGGGGATTTATTTTGATTTTAATTAGATTTGATTTAATTTGTGACATGTGTTTTAAATGTTTTAATTATTTTTGGATTGGGCTTGGGCGAAATGGGCTTTGGATGGGTGCGGGAGTTTTGGGTCGAGGCTTAATATTTTAAAATAGAGATTAATCGGGCGAACCCGAGGACAATTAGCGAGTTAAAATTGTTGATGTAATTATTTCTTGAAATTTTCCCTTCCGACATCCGTTTCCCGCGACTTCCGCAACTTATCGGGTAGTGCCTCCATACGAGGCTCATCATTGGGCTTATATGCAAAAATATAGTTTCTACAGTCGCCCCCACTTTGATGAGACTTATGCAGTGTGTGACAGTGACAATCCTATCAAAGTTATGCGTGCATTTTTTACTTACTTGGGTTGTCGGCTGTCGTACTTACCTGCTGCTTTGTGAGATGCTTCGAACTGAGTTGATGTAAGATGATGGTTCATTTCCGAACCGTTACTGATGTGAGATGGTGGTTCATTTCCGAACCGTTACTAATGTGAGGTGGTTCATTTCCAAACCGTTTCTGAGTTGAGATTGTGGTCCATTTCCGAACCGTTCCTAATGAGAGATAGTCCATTTCTGAACCGTTACTTGATAGGTGGTTCATTTCTGAACCGTTACTGAGTTGAGATTGTGGTCCATTTCCGAACCGTTACTGATGATAGATGGTTCATTTCTGAACCGTTACTTGTTGAGAGATGGTCCATTTCCGAACCGTTACTTGATAGGTGGTTCATTTTCGAACCGTTACTGATGTGAGGTGGTGGTCCATTTCCGAACCGTTACTGATGAGAGATGGTCCATTTCTGAACCGTTACTTGATAGGTGGTTCATTTCCCAACCGTTACTGATATGATGTGGTGGTCCATTTCTGAACCGTTACTGATGAGAGATGGTCCATTTCCGAACCGTTACTTGATAGGTGGTTCATTTCTGAACCGTTACTGATGTGATGGTGGTCCATTTCCGAACTGTTACTGAGTTGCTCGTCTTTGCCACTTTTTTTCTTTTTTTCCCTTTTTTTTCAATAAAAAACCCGCGAACACAAAACAAAAATTGCATGTATGTGACATGTATGCATGGATGTATTTCCTATCCCGATGGGTTAGGCCTTCCTTGTGCTCTTTGATGCCTTTTGCATATAAAAGTCTTTGGTCGCCCCATGGGCCTACTTATAGTTTCCTCCTGCCAATTCTACTCTGGTGATTGCTCAGTTTTCTTCGGTCACATGGCTCAAGATCCCGTTATGTCCCTTATTCGTGAGGTGGTAGACTAGTCGCTCCCAGACCTGGTTTAGGTTTCTGTTCTCTACTGCTTGCACTAGGTCAAGGTAGGCTACGTGGTGTGGCATCCCGTATCAACATACTATATTACACGCTATGAAATAGTCTCAATAGTTATATATATCATTGTCCTCAAAGAATGCTCAATAATGAGACCAGAGAACCTTCAAAACACTCGATGCTACTCAAATCCAAGTCTTTGAATAAATGATCTAAGCCAGACTCAAAGTGTGTGTGTGCAAAGGTTCATTTACAGCTTGATTCCTAGGTAAGCCGACTCAATGATTTCGTTTAGAAATTGGGTTCGATGGGTCAAACCAACCTAGATGTCTCAATTATACTCTGCAATTGCTTTTCCGTGCTCAATATGGTATGGTTTTCTTTTTCTTTTGTCTTTTTTTTTTCTTCAACACACCTACCCTTTAAGGTAACATTTCTCCTCATGGTGGTCCTAATACTCGCCCATGGGTAGCTTCACGCTTATCGGTTATAGGTGGTTCAATTCTTTTCTTTAGAGACTTTTCTTTTTATTTTCAACCATACCACACATCATAACATAAGCAAATCAAGATAGACATCTAAGCAGACAGTCATTCACCGACCTACAATTTCTTCAACTAGTCACATTGCCAACTACTAAGGTTTTCACTGTTAAGAACCTATAAATAAATGCTTACGAGTCTAACATAGATCAATTACTCAAAGCATCAGATAACAGTACAGCAAAAGTTTATCATTTCTAAGATTTCATCCTAAAGCAAACATTTGCATCATTGGACTTATGCCTAACTATTAAGGACTAAGAACACACAATTTTTTTTTTCTTTTCCTTTTTTTTTCACAATGGTATTTCTATCATTGCCGTAAATTTTTCTGTTCTTTGGTTTTCTTTTCCCCGATATCCATGTTTGCTAAACCCTTCTTGACAAATCTTTTTTTTTCTCTAACCCAACGGATATCTATTATGGTTGTTAAAACTGTGAGTTAGCATGATGCGTGTATGCGTGAGATGCATGATATAAGATGTATGTGGTATCCTTCCGACCTTATTCCTCCTATACTCATGGTAAGTCCATTTATATCCTAGGTATGGCTCATTTTATGTACTAATATGTGGTACACAAAATCATTCTCTCTTATGCTACAAGGGTGAACATTGGCTGCTTCTGTCCCTTTCCATCAGTAAAAGACAAAGACCGCCCATTTACAATATGGACTAAGCCCATTATGGGATCATGCCATTGTCTAGAAACGACGAATTGGGCTTTCAGCAACCGCGGTCATGGGGATGAACTTGGAGGTATCCAAAGTAAACAAATATGTCATAACAATGCGTATCCTTTCTGGATGAAAGCCAGTGCGGATATATGACTCATGCTTCTGGCATACTTGGATCGTATTTTGATTTTCTAAGCCCATCAAGGTTTTCATAAAAGTTGGCCCATTATCATTTTAAAGCATTCAATCACATTATTGCGAGGTGCAAAACTTGTCCCAGTTGCAAAATGCCCAACAGGTTTACACTTTGTAATAATGTGGCTAAACAACTTCAAATGATATGGGGCCCAAACACAAAGCGGCTCATCAGCATTTTATAAGCTTTTGGCCCAATCATCATAAGACACAAGCTCGTCCCAGTTTAAATGGCCCAACAAGTTCACATCTTATGACAAGAAGTCCAACTGAATCCAAATGATGATGGTCCCAAACACAAACATGAAAGGGTGGCTTCTATAGGTCGTATAACTATGGTTCACATATGGGTTTATAGGAGTATAGATAAAGGCTCTCGTCGGCGAAGGATTGCCCACAACTAGGTCTCCCCACTCAAGGGTTCGAGCGACCAGGTGAGCGCACCTTTTTTATACCCTAAGGTACGTGCCAACGAGTGATGGTGCCATGTAACGATCCACCGCTTCGAGCGAAAATGACTTCACGATACATGAATAACTGTCAAATGGATTCCTTTATTGAAGATTCCACAGTGGGAGGGTGGAGCGAACTCTCTTAAATACCCTTACTTCTTAGACTCTTATCGTATTGGTGACAGGAATAAACAACAGATCACCCAAATTAGTCCATCACTTTAAATATACTCTAAGGTAAACTTCGAGTAAATGATTATCTAGATATCTTCACAGCTTTTCCTTTGGATATAAAAAAGGTAGTGAGTGAAGGAAGACACCAAATCATTATCTAACTCTAATACCTTTGGTTAAATCAACTTTAGACAAGGTTAACTAAAGCAAAAATCACAAACATTACAAGACATTATTTCGGGGCCGATTCTCTATCCCCAGTGGAGTCGCCAGACTGTATAACACAGAAATCGGCGACGCTGTTCGGGCTCGCAGCCCGGTCGGGAGTACGGAGTAGCCTGCGGGGGACTAAACTGGAGAAATGAAATGGAGTCGCCACCCAGTGTGAACTGGGAAATGATTTAAGGCCGCAATCACCCCTTGCAAGGGAGGACCTCAAACCGTTGGGTTCGGAATGGTCCCTTACTTATGCCAATTGTAATGAAAAGATTTATGCAATAGTATAACCAGGTCTTATGCTAAACATGCAAGATAATGTAATCAACACGCATCGCACATAAACAAATAAACAAACATAAGACAAATGCATAATTCCATAGACATATTAGACAAAGAAGTGCATAAGATGTGAATAGATAATAACGGTAAAGGCAGTAATAAAAAAATGGATAATTAAATATGTAATGCAAAAGAAGTGACCAAAGAAGCAAACATGCATGAAATGTGATGAAAAGAAATCTGTTTATTGTACGTGTGTTCGTGTAGCGCTTGAAAACGCGTTCGAACGGTAAACAGATTGCATGCGTTCATGTAGCGTTTGTAAACATGTTCGAACGAAAATGAGACAAAATGTGTACGTTCGTATATCGTTCGTAAACTCGTTCGAACGTCAAACAAAATACATGCGTTCGTGTAGCGTCCGAAGACGCGTTCGAACAAGATTACCAAAGTGGTATCTAAAATGACACGGAAACATGTATGAATGTTGCTCAAGCGGTACGTGGAGTTGTATCCCAAGTACAGACCGCATTACCGTCCATTCGGATTCGGCTATGGAATTTATGTATAGGTTTCCATCCGATATACCGTTAGAAGCAAACACTCAAACATAAATATGGCACGAATGCGAAAATGAAAAGATGTAAAATGACAACCAAGACAAAGACGAATAGCGCAATCAATAGGAGAAGGGTGTGGCAAAACATCGTGGTAAAGGTAGCCTTTAGGCATTTCCCTCGAATGGAGGACCTTTAACCTACATGATTAGCCCATGTGCATAAAGTAACAATACATGAATAAATAAATAAATAATATGGGACCTCGTATGCCCGACTGAACATATCTCACGTTCAATCAAACGTACTTCGTCCGGCGTGGCAAAATATCATGGTAAAGGTAGCCATTAGGCATTTCCCTCGAATAGAGGACCTTTACCCCACATGATTAGCCCATGCGCATCAAGCAACAATACATGAATAATTAAATAAATAATATGGGACTTCGTATGCCCGATTGAACATATCTCACGTTCAATCAAACGTACTTCGTCCGGCGCGGCAAAACATCATGGTAAAGTTAGCATTTAGGCATTTCCCTCGAATATATGACATTTACCCCGCATGATTAGCCCATGCGCATCCAGATTAACAATGCATGAACAAAGAAACAATATATGGAAAATAAATATCGGAACAATAAAGACAAAATTAAATACCAAAATGTAACACGTGTTTGAAAATTTCTCAAGCGGTACGTGAAGTTGTATCCCAAGTACAGACCGCACTACCGTCCATTCGGATTCAGCTACAGAATTTACGTATGGGTTTCCATCCGATATACTGTAAGGGATAACACTCAATCATCAACCCAACACAAATGAAACCATACGTAAAACACTACGATGCATGTGAATAATCGACTAAGAATAACTGAAAAGATAAATAATAAAAAAGGGGGCCCTCAGGTCTTACCTTTTAAGATGCTCCTCGGAAGTGTGTTACGTCATCGCCGGAATGGTTAATGCTCTGTAACTTTTCTGGTTTTTTGGTTTAAGGTTTTCCTTCACTGTTATGCTGTTTTCACTGCAGTTTTCTCTGTTTTCTTGATGGTTTTGGATGATTTTCGCTACTGTTTCGGGTGGTTGTTTTAGGTTATTTTCAGGGGCTATTTTGGGTGTTTTGGGACTGGTTTAGGGACTATTTTCACTCACTATTTTTTTGGTTTTTCACGAGTTGAGGGCTTTAGGTTTTGGACTCAGTTTGTGTGTTATTTTAACTGGTGAAGGCATAGGCTGTTTATTTTATTTGTCAGTCAGTGAAGGGCTTAGGTTTCGTTGTCAGTGAATGTGATGAGGGAGGCTGTTTTTGTGTTCTTGGTCGGTGGAGGGTTATTTTGCTTTGTTGTTGTTGTCGGCTGATGGCAGTGATTAGTGGGCTGAAGGGCTTACGTGTGAGTGTTCGGTTTGCTTGCTTAATGGAGGGTTGTGGCATTGAGTGGGTGAAATGAGTCGGTGGGAGCACGACACTGTGAGGGGCTGATATGGTCGAAGGGATTTTTGGTGTGTGGTGTGTGGTATGCTCGGCTTGTGGAGCTGTGTGGGGTGAGTGAGTAAGTGATTGTTGAACGTGGGCATGGGGAGTCTGCTGAGGGTTTATGCGTGAGTGATTCACGTCAGTGACTGTATGGGCTTTTATTTCTTGTTGTTTGTTACGTGAAGGAGGGCTGCTCACGTTGAGGGTTTATTGTTTGTTTGTTTGTACCGAGTTGTAGAGACGTGCGTTGAACGTGTATGTGGTGTGATCGGCTTATGTGGGCTACGTGTTGAGTGGTCTGAGCTTAAGGTTTCTATTAGTTTTGGTCAATTGCCGAGTGAATGAGTGAAAAATGGAGAGGAAAAAGGACCAAGAAGATAGATTGGCGTTGAGGGCTGCTAGGGTTTATTTGTTGTGAGGTTTCTGTGAGTGAGAAAGTCCAGAGAGAGAGCAAAATGAATTTAGGGTTTTTCTCTTTTGTTTTTTTTTTTAGAGTTGCCGTGAGGAGTGAGATGGGAGGATTATGGTTGGTTTATGTCATCTTTTATAGTTGCATGCTAGGGTTAAGGTTGTGCATGAGCTTTCAAAAGGAAACAAAATCAAGCAAATAAGGGATTAGTTTAATTAAGTTATTTATGGAAATGAAATTTGTGTAATTTTGGTGGGAAATATCTTTAATTTGGGAGGTGATTTGATTTAATTAGGAAGTAGATTTATTTTGATTTTAATTGGATTTGATTTGATTTGTGACATGTGTTTTAAATGTTTTAATTATTTTTGGATTGGGCTTGGGCGAAATGGGCTTTGGATGTGTGCGAGAGTTTTGGGTCAAGGCTTAATATTTTAAAACAGAGATTAATCAGGCGAACCCGATGCCAATTAGCGAGTTAAAATTGTTGATGTAATTATTTCTTGAATTTTTCCCTTCCGACGTCCGTTTCCCGCGACTTCCGCAACTTATCGGGTAGTGCCTCCATACGAGGCTCATCATTGGACTTATATGCAAAAATGCAGTGTCTACATCTAGTTTAGCAAATTAATCAATTTTAAATTAATAAATCTATTTTTAATTGTAAATATAAACATTTCTAGTTAAAATTTTAAGGCCCTATTCAAATCTCATTAAAAATTTTAAATTTTTTTTAAGCATTAAAATATGTTAAAATTTTTTATTTTTTTTAAACACGCGCCCCATTTTTTGCATCTAAAGTGTCAGGCCGGCTCAGACATGTTGAGGATAGTAATATATAGGGATGGAAAAAAGTCCATTGGGATGGAGTCCATAAAGGTCTAATATGTTAGGGTCAAGTATACGTCAATTTTTTCCATTAATTGATCGGACCATGTGAATGGATATTGAATGAAAACCTTTTATATATATATATATATATATATATATATATATATATATCTTTTTATGATAGTGGTTATATCTATTAATTTTTTTTTAAAACTCAACCTGAATTTTTAACATATATAGTGTCACGTCGACTCAAACATGTTAAAGATAGTAATGTATATAGATTGGCCCATTGAAGCCCGATAAGTTAGGGTTGAGTATTTGTATAATTTTATATACTCATTAGATTGATAGCCGTGTGAACGGGTATTGAACGAACCCAATGTAATTTTATGTTTTGTTTTGTTTATAATAATTGTTATATATATTTTCACCGAACTAGTGGTGGTGCATAGATAATATGCATGCTAAATTAGATATGGTGTACATATAATTTGTTAAATTGGAGGTGATACATAGATAATTTTCCTTCACAATATAAATTAAATAAGGTAGTTTGACAATAATATCCTTATGATGCAATCATCCTCTTAACACTGTTAATGACAAAATGATTTTATAATATTAAATATAAATTCGAGATATTGCAGTGTTATTCTTAGAAATCCTCAAATTTGATTTATATTTTCACCTAACTTAAGGTGGTTCGTCCATAATTTCCCATTAAAGAACACATATTTCTAAGAAACCTTGTATGTCAAAGGGTTACATATTTTCTTATTAAGGATCATACACATCATTCCTCTCCACACACATATACATACATCTAATACTTATAAAATTTTCCTACAATCAACTCATTAGATTTAGGAAGAATAAATGATATCTTACACAATAAAGAATATTTTTAGAACAAATTACCATATATGACTCTTTTAATTAAAAATTACATCATTTCTAGATAAATATAACGATCCGATATGCTATTATTATGTTGCAGTGCAGGTAAAGACGATGGAGTGAAGCCATCACAGGCAAAAAAAAAAAAAAAGGAACACTCATACCTTTTTGATAAAGGGCCATCAAACAAATAATTAATGTTAACACTGATAAAATCATAATCATATAATATAAAATTAATTTTAGACGTTAATTTACATTCTAATATTTGTTTCATAATTTATAAATTAATTTATATATATATATTTTTTGAAATCATTGGAAACTTCGCCACCAAACTACCATTCTGGGTCGCGGCGCAGGTTAAACCTCCGGCTGCCCAGGCTCTTACTACGCTTCTTTTTTGTGTTGTTCATTATCTTCTGGTTCGTTGATCAACTTCACGTAGAGTACAAGACACGTTTAGTATGATGATGGTTTCCAAAAAAGCTGCTATTTACCAGTCTTTACCCCATGGGTATGAGTTTTGATTTATTTATTTATTTATTTATTTTTGCAATTTCTAAAATACAATAAATGCATGTTTGTTTTAAAAATCATTAATCGAGTAAATTATTATTATTATTATTATTATTATATTATTATTTTGTATATAGAAGATAATAGGAATGAAACCAAATCTCTTTAAACCAAAAATAAATGGGTTTGATTCGTTGATTCGAATTGTAACTCAACTCATCAAACCCATAAACAATGTGACTTGAGATTTTTTCAACCTAATTCGATCCGCACAACCTGCATAAATCAACCGGCACAACTCAAATAGGTTATGAGTTGACATATGAGTTGGGTTTTGTAGGTTGAATATATTTTATATTTTAAAACATTAATTAAATATTTAAGAATTCACATTCAAATATAAATATATGTATAAGAAAGGAAAAAAAGATTAAAATATAAAATAAAAATATCATATTAATTAAAAAATAAAAATAATTCAATATATATGATTGGAGGTGGAAAATTTTTCAAAATAACGCCAACCCGCAACCCGTGTGGGTTAGAAAAAATTTCCCAACCGCACTCAACCTACGCATGTCGCGGGTTACCACAAATCGGATTGGTTTTGTATACCCTTTAATTTGAACTATATTATTTTTGTGTCCTTCTAAATTAATATTCGCATCAATTTAAAAATACACAAAACTCTTATTTTAAATCTCCAATTAGTACTACATTAATTTTTACTATATAATTGTACGTTTTCCTATAGAAATAGCATATTTTAATTCATGCATTTTTTCATATAATTTGAAATCCTTTTTATTGTTACAACACCAGGTGTAAATTGACTAATGTATCAAACAGTTGGCATTTTACAAGTTTAATAATTAAAAATGATATAAAATTTTCATTGTCCATATGTTTTTTTCCCCAAATGTTATAATAATAATAATAAGATTAATTAAAATTACATAAGTAACTTATAATATTATCAATTTAACAAATGTTTGAACCACTCATTTATACCCACATGAGCGTGATTCAAATCCTATTTTTTTCCGAATCCTAATTTAAGTTATAATTTTTGACTGATAATCTTACATTTTAATAATATTCGAGTAATGTTGAACAGAGAATTTAAATATGTTTTTAGAATTATTTTAAAACAATTTATTATCAAAAAAATAAATAAAAGAAGAATAAAGTTGCTTCTTTCTGACAATTTATTCTAAGTGTAGTCACGTGATACACTTCCAAATCACGTGCTCACTTTTTCTTCTTCATGTGCGAGCACACAGACACCACACAACCCTATCCGTTCTCCTTTTCGAGCTTCCCCACGTGCTGATATCGCGTTGACTCCACTCCGCACCAAGGCGCGTGTAAACCATCCCAAAAAAATTTCAAAATTCAAAATTCCCACTGAAACCTGACGTTACCGTAACCTCTCCGTCAGCTGCCCCTCAAAACTAACGGCAATCCTCACTCCGTCACATCCCCCTATAAATACCCATGATCATCATCTCGCTCTTCTCTCTCGCTTCACTCTAAAACAAAAAGCATCGAAAAGAGAACAAATTACAAAACCCTAAATCACGCGCTCACTCGCTAGACAAAATGCGTGAGATTCTTCACATTCAAGGCGGCCAATGCGGCAACCAGATCGGAGCTAAGTTCTGGGAGGTGGTGTGCGCCGAGCACGGCATAGACTCGACGGGGAGGTACCAAGGCGACAACGATCTGCAGCTGGAGAGAGTGAATGTGTACTACAACGAAGCAAGCTGCGGGCGGTTCGTGCCACGCGCCGTGCTTATGGATCTGGAGCCAGGGACCATGGACAGCGTCAGATCCGGGCCGTACGGGCAGATCTTCAGGCCCGATAACTTTGTTTTCGGGCAGTCCGGGGCAGGAAATAACTGGGCTAAAGGTCACTACACTGAAGGCGCTGAGTTGATTGACTCCGTGCTTGATGTTGTTCGTAAGGAAGCAGAGAATTGCGACTGCTTGCAAGGTCCTTTTAGTAGAATTTCTATTTCGTTGATTTTTTTTTCGGCATTTTAAAGCGTTAAGGTTGATTTTATTCTTAAAATGTTACTAAATATTGGTTCTAAGTTAATTGACTGCTGTTGAAGGAAATTAGAGTAGTGTCCGTAGAATTTTCTATTGCTCATGTCACAGATCCATTCAGTCAAGGCCATGTTTTGATGCAGTTTTATTTTACTTTTAAAGTATTGTTTTTGAATACTTGTATTATGCTCTTGAAATGGAAACTAAACAGGAGTTTTAGAATTCATTTTTCTGTTGTTCCCTATTATTGTGTTATAATAATAATCAAGAGCAAGTTGATTTTGATATTTTTTATTATAATTTTGAGAAAATATTTAGAATAATTTTTAACTTTTTTCTCTGTGTAAATTGATTGGTACTGTTTTCAATTATAAGCAATTGTTAATTTTGTAAACTTTTTTTCAGGATTTCAAGTATGCCACTCGCTGGGTGGTGGTACCGGGTCTGGGATGGGAACACTTCTCATTTCAAAGATCAGGGAGGAGTATCCAGATCGAATGATGCTCACTTTCTCTGTGTTTCCATCACCGAAGGTGTCTGACACTGTTGTCGAACCTTACAATGCAACCCTTTCTGTTCACCAGTTGGTCGAAAATGCTGATGAGTGTATGGTATTAGACAATGAAGCTCTCTATGATATCTGCTTCCGAACCCTCAAGCTCACTACTCCTAGCTGTATGTTATTTCTTTACTTTTGTGGACAATATGTTATGCCTCATTATTTTATCATGTTCTGTTTTAAAAAGGGATATTGAGATAAGTTTTTCTATAATTGTTATCTGCTTTTTGTTACTTGTTTGCTCTTAGACCATCTCCAACCAAGTGGCATTTTGCTGCTCGGTCGATGATTTGGCGCAAAATTGATTTATGAACAGAATTTAGTGCAAAACTTGCACCAAAATGCAATTTTGGGTTGGAGATGCCATTAGAACTATAGTGTTTTGGCAGATTAATAACATAGGATTAATAATGTTGTCCATGATTTGTGCAATTTTCTATTCACACTGATGAATACATCCATTTGATTGACTATAGAGTGAACCTTTGTTTGCCTGAAGCCTTCATATTAAAATAATACAGTTTTTTTTTCACACTTGTTGATCCCTGGATCGTGGGGTCTGCAATCCACCTGGTTCCCAATTACTATATGTTTGTATAGTTTACTTATTTTATTTGATTAATTAGTTGCTACTGTTGAATTTGAGAATTTGGCAACTTGTGAATCCTAAATTTTGTTTTAATGCAAGTGTATTAGACTATTAGTTCTCTACTAATGTCACGCAATTTTATGGTGATAGTTGTCCTTGATTTTCTTTTATGTGAGCATTGTTGTTGAATTATATATTGAACCTGAAAAGTTTTCCTGTTTAAATCCAGTTGGAGACTTAAATCACCTTATTTCTGCCACCATGAGTGGTGTGACCTGCTGCCTTCGCTTCCCTGGTCAACTCAACTCAGATCTACGCAAGCTTGCTGTCAATCTCATCCCATTCCCTCGTCTGCACTTCTTCATGGTTGGATTTGCTCCCCTTACCTCTCGTGGATCACAGCAATACAGGGCTCTCACTGTTCCTGAGCTCACTCAACAAATGTGGGATGCTAAGAACATGATGTGTGCTGCTGATCCTCGCCATGGTCGGTACTTGACTGCTTCTGCTATGTTCCGTGGCAAGATGAGCACCAAGGAGGTTGACGAACAGATGATCAATGTCCAGAACAAGAACTCATCCTACTTTGTTGAGTGGATCCCCAACAACGTTAAGTCTACTGTTTGTGACATCCCTCCAACTGGTCTCAAAATGGCATCAACCTTCATCGGTAACTCCACCTCAATTCAGGAAATGTTCAGGAGGGTCAGCGAACAATTCACTGCCATGTTCCGCAGAAAAGCTTTTCTGCATTGGTACACTGGAGAGGGTATGGATGAAATGGAGTTTACCGAGGCAGAGAGCAACATGAATGATCTGGTCTCTGAGTACCAACAATATCAAGATGCAACTGCCGATGAGGATGGTTATGAGTACGAAGATGAGGATGAAGTCCAAGAGGAGGCCTAGTAATGTTTGATGTGATATGTTTATTGCTGTTCAGTTTGTTGCATTTATGTTGTGGACTAATGTTTTCTCTTTTACCCATTTTACCTGAATGCCTTGTTTGGGTGTTTGGACAGTGGTGATGTTGCCGCCTTTGCGGCCCCGTGTTTCTTTTTTCTGTTTTTGAGTTTCGTATTATGGTGTTGCTTAGAGGGTATTGGATTATATAATCATGTTTATCATAATAGTTGGTGGCTGGTTTCTGAAATGGGATTTACAATTAGATAATATTGTGTTACAATATATATACTGTGTTTGCTTCTTTTACATCATTAATCTTTTTGCTTTCCCAGTATTTGGTGACTGCTAGGGGTGTCTACAGGATGTGTTTGAGACTTGAATTTTCTGACCCGACTCGTAGGGGTTGGTAGGGTGTTCATGGGTCTGGTCATTTGAATTTTCTGACCCGAAACCGAAATTTCAAAAGGTGACTCGCACAAGTCGGGTCAAAAAATCATGGGTTGGGTCGTGTCAACATAATATGTAGTAAATATAATATATATAATTTTATTGATACAAATTTGACAATATGAGTGTGTAGTTGAAATTGTCAACTTGTCACAAGTTCGATTCTGATCTGTAGTGTTTTATTTTTTGATTTTTTCTTTTTGAAAAAAGAAGAAAAAACAAATTCCAGAATTGCTACAATTGAGAATCGAATCGAACATTAGACCAGGAACATATTTATCAAATAATTTACCATTTCACGTACACTCGTTCCCTGTCAAAATTATCTCATTAAAGTTATATATATCATTTATATCGGGTTGGGTTGGATTAGATCTAAGTTTTCTGACCTAAACTCCAAATTAACCCGAAATTAAATTTAAAAAATCATAAATCCGACCGGATCGGATCGAGTCGGTCTGGTTCAGGTTGGGTCAACCCAACCCTACGAACACTCTTAGGGTTGGATTGTATATTTGTATGCTCGTCAACCTCCTTTGTGCTCATCTTGCCACGGAACATAGCAGAAGTAGAAGAAGTGGGTTTATCAGTTTTATAGGAAAAGGAAAAATAGATTAAAAATATAAATTTCAATCGTAATTTTTTTTTTTAAAATATAAATAAATTATAAAAATAAATAAAATATGAGGGTGGGTTAGGAAATGACTTGCGGGTCGGGTTGGATTGGTACACCCATTTCCGAAACAATCAATTATTTTTAGTGATACGACACCGAATTTTCAACTCCAATATACCCTTAAAATATTCTTTAACATAATCGAAGAAAGCTTGCTTGGTTGCACAAAACAAATCCCATGAATCTATTAACTGTCTTGAACTGTGATTACTATCTGGTAAACATATCTATTAAAATGGGGTTTAAAATCTTATTTTATCTACGAGTTATGATTTTCTCATTTTGTTTTCTCTTATCGTCTCCTACCGCTATCAACTTAAGTATCGAATTTGGAAGTCGCAGCTTGGAGGTGGTATATCATGTGCCAGATGTATATGCCATCTCTCTCATAGATAAATTAGAAATTTATTAAAAAAATCTATTTCTCAAAATTTATTATTAAAAAATCATACCTAATTTAGTAATTTTTAAATTTTATTCATCTTTAATCATTTTTTAACTAATAAAAAATTTGACTTAATTTTATTTCATTTTTATCCTTATAAAGAAAAAAAAAAATTAAAAATTATTGTTCATGTGAACATTATTATTATTATTATTATTATTTTTATGTTTTTGCTTTTAAAAAAAATGGTGTGCAAGACCCGATATTTTTATCCCTTATATTTCTTTTAGGTATTGCGTTCTTTGATATTTGTATACAGATGAAACCACTTATAATCACATTACTCGGCACAAACTCTACTCAGCATTATTCGGTGATCGCATGAAATCAGCCCCTGTCCTATAATTAATCATGAACGTCAAAAGTCAAACTAGATTTTAAGTGTAGTTTCGCTTTCAGGATTCAAGCATAGTTAAAGGTAAGTTTAATGTTCATTATTTAAAAATAAGATAAATGCTCATTAATCGGTATAAACAAGTTGGAGTTTTGAAAATCATAAATTTTCTTTATAGTCATTTATGCTTAGGGATTAATTTTCAGTTACGATTCTATAAATGGAGAAAATCTATTATACAACGAAGGTATTATATCTTCCGTATAACAATCCAATCAACAATTGACACGCGTGTTAAAATATTCACCAGGGCATTCTGGTAATTTCAAAGACACGATTTGGGGGCAATTTATTCGGTCGCCAGTCAGTCACTCAAGCATCTAATACCTGAATTATGTACATGTCGCTCAAACTTTTGCTGAGGAATAACTTTCGTCAGCGGATCTGCAATGTTGTCCTCTGATGCGACCTTCTCGATCTTCACATCGCCACGATGTATGATATCACGAATCAGATGGAAACGTCGAAGAACATGCTTGGATCGTTGATGAGACCGCAGTTCCTTAGCCTGCGCTATAACCCCGTTATTGTCACAATACAATGGAACAAGCTCAGCTGCTAACGGAACTACTCATAATCCAATTAGGAATTTACGGATCCAAACTGCCTCTTTTGCTGCTTCAGCTGCAGTAATATACCCCGCTTCTGTTGTTGAATTGACAACAGTCTCTTGCTTGGAAGATTTCCAGCTTACTGCTCCGTTATTCAAACAAAATATGTATCCTGATTGTGACTTGCAGTCGTCTTTATCGGTTTGGAAACTTGCATTGGTATACCCAGTTACCTCAAGTTCTCCAATCTCCATAGATTAAGAAATCATCCTTAGTTCGTCTAAGATACTTAAGGATATTCTTAACCGCCATCCAGTGACCATCACCTGGATCGGCCTGATAGCGACTACACATGCTCAAAGCATACGATACATCAGGTCGCGTACATATCATGACATACATGATCGATCCGACTGCCGAGGCGAACGATATCCGACTCATGTTGTCTCTCTCATATTGAGTTTTAGGATACATTTCCTTAGATAGAGTGACGCCATGTGACACTGGCAATAGTCCTCTCTTGGACTGATCCATGTTGAATCTCTTCAACACTTTGTCAATGTACGTGCTCTGGGAGAGTCCAAGCAGCTTTCTAGATCTATCCCGGTAGATCTTTATTCCTAGAATAAAGGCTGCTTCTCCCAGATCCTTCATGGAGAATTTTAATGAAAGCCAAGCTTTCACCAATGTTAACATGGGAATGTCATTGCCAATAAGCAATACATCATCAACGTAAAGGACAATGAATGTCAGTGCGCTCCCACTAACCTTCTTATATACACAAGGATCATCATCGTTTTGAACGAAATCATATTCTTTTATGATCTCATCAAAACGTTGGTTCCAAAAACGCGATGCTTGCTTCAATCCATAAATGGATCGATTTAACTTACAAACCTTGTTTGCAAGTCTTGGTACGACAAAACCATCAGGCTGTTGCATATAAACATCCTCCAAAAGGTTTCCGTTAAGGAAAGCGGTTTTGACGTCCATCTGCCATATCTCGTAATCGAAATATGCAGCAATAGCAAGCATTATCCGAATGGATTTAATCATGGCAACGGGTGAAAAAGTTTCGTCGTAATCGACACCATGTCGTTGACGATACCCTTTCGCTACAAGCCTAGCTTTGTACGTTTGTACGTTGCCATCCATGTCAGTTTTCCTCTTGAAGACCCATTTGCAACCAATAGGCTTTACACCTTCTGGTGCATCAACCAGTGTCCAAACTTGGTTGGTGTACATGAATCCATTTCGGAATTCATGGCATCTTGCCATAAACCGTAGTCGATACCTTGTATCGCTTCCTCATACGTAGCCGGCTCGTCTTCCTCAATAAGATTAATATCCACATGAGGTGAGATCAGAAACCCATACCTCTCATGTTATTTTCTGACTCTCTCCGACCTACGCGGCCCTTGTGTAATCGAAGATTGTGGTACAGTCTCATCCCTGATGGACTATTCATGTTCCGTTAATGATTCTGTGCCAGGAACAGTATCACTCCGATTTTCATCGAGTTCTACTTTCCTCCCACTTATCACTGCATTTAGGAATTCATTCTCAAGGAAAATCGCATGTAGAGCAACAAATACTTTGTTCTCTTGTGGGTGATAGAAGTAATATCCTTTGGTTTCCCTATGATATCCTACAAATAGGCATTTATCCGATTTGGGTTCAAGTTTAATATCCACATGAGGTGAGATCAGAAACCCATACCTCTCAGGTTGTTTTCTGACTCTCTCCGACTTACGCGGCCCTTGTGTAATCGAAGATTGTGGTACAGTCTCATCCCTGATGGACTGTTCATGTTCCGTTAAGGATTCTGTGCCAGGAACAGTATCACTCCGATTTTCATCGAGTTCTACTTTCCTCCCACTTATCACTGCATTTAGGAATTCCTTCTCAAGTAAAACCGCATGTAGAGCAACAAATACTTTGTTCACTTGTGGGTGATAGAAGTAATATCCTTTGGTTTCCCTAGGATATCCTACAAATAAGGGTTTCTCATTCCTGAAGATTTGGGGTTGCTGGGCATACGTCAAACGTTTGGAAGGTACCAAACTTGAACCCAAATCGGATAAATGCCTATTTGTAGGATATCTTAGGGAAACCAAAGGATATTACTTCTAACTCTTCCAAACGTTTGACGTATGCCCAGCAACCCCAAATCTTCAGGAATGAGAAACCCAGTTTCTTTCCTGTCCATATTTCATACGGAGTCTATTGAACAGACTTTGACGGAACCTTATTTAAAATAAGTATTGCACTGTTTAATGCATATCCCCAGAAGGAAATAGGTAGCTCTGTGCGACTCATCATAGACTCTACCATGTCTAACAAAGTTCGATTTCTCCATTCGGACACACCGTTTAATTGCGGTGTTCCGGGAGGAGTCCACTGTGAAAGAATACCATATTCTTTCAAGTAATCAAGAAACTCATTGCTCAAGTATTCGCCACCACAGTCCGACCGTAATGTCTTAATACTTTTGTCTGTCTGTTTTTCTACTTCGTGTCGAAACTCTTTGAATTTCTCAAAAGTTTCCGACTTGTGTCTCATAAGATACACATAACCATAAAGCAATGCATCATCCGTAAAGGTTACGAAGTATTCATATCCACCTCTAGCCTGGCTAGACATGGGCCCACAAACGTCACTATGAACAAGGGCTAACAGTTCGGTGACACGTGCACCTTTACCGCTAAAAGGTGATTTAGGCATCTTGCCTAATAAACAAGATTCGCAGACGTCATATGAATTTGGATCAAATCCGTCCAAGTACTCACTTTTCGAAAGTGTGGATATACGTGTCTTGTTTATGTGTCCCAGACGACAATGCCACATGTAAGTTTCATCTTTGTTACTTACTTTAAGCCTTTTGTTTGTTACATTATATGTTTGAGATTGATTCATATTCAAAATATATAGACCATTATTTACATCAGCAGTGCAAATTTCCATATCATTTTTATACATAAAACACCCAGTGTTTCGAAATACAAAAGTATACCCACATTGGGCTAACATAGATACATAAATAATATTCAGTGTACTCGCGGCAGTCACGCTTCCAGTGACCCCGCTTGCCACACTGGAGACAAACATCTTGGGATTTGTCCTTAGGCTTCCCAGAACCTTTTGACGATTTGGCCTTGCCCTTCTTCTTAACACCTCCAGTCGCCTTGGGCCAAGCCCTAGGAGCCTGAGATGTTGAAGCATACTGCGCCTCGCGCTTCTTGCCCTTAAGAAGCTCCTTTTCTGCCTCACGTAGAGTGCACATCAACTCTCCAAGAGTTTGGTCTTGGTTCAACATGTTGTAGTTCATGATGAACCCACTCCAAGTGTCGGGGAGAGACTGTAGGATCAAATCTACTGAAGTCTCTGCCTCGAAGACTATGCCCATCTGTCTGAGCTGCTCAATGTCAGCAATCATCTGTGACACATGGTGTTCAACAGACGTACCCTCTGATATTCGAGCGCGGAAGATCTTCTTCTACAACTCATATCTTTGCGATCTAAGGTTAGATCGGTGAAGATCATGCAACTTCGCCATCATTACCGATTGAGCAGTCACATTATCATCGCTATGAGTCTTCCAAAGCTCTAGCTCAAGCAACTGATCAGGTCGGGGCTTAGGCCCAAGAGGTCGCTCTATAGTGTAGAGTAACTTCTCGGATCCCAGAACAATTCTGAGATTCATATCCCAGTCCTGAAAGTTTGTGCCATTAAAGACGTTGTCGCCCATGACAATATCCCTAATGCTTAACTTTCCTGTCATCTTAACCGCAATAGTCCAACTATTTGATTAACGATGTATGGGTACAGTCTAACTGTTACAAGAAAAATAATAATATATTAGTCCAACTAATAAAATAATTGACGAAATAATTTTGAAAGCGCGTAAAGCTAAGTATTTGAATGAAATTGCAAATTCAATACTAGCCTCCCACTATTTTTCGGCGAGCCTCTAACCCTCTGTTGAGTACTCGGGAAACCTAGTTTCCTAGTGGGCTATGATCCCGTTAAATAACATACAACCCTGACTTTGGCCAACAAGCTGTATGATATTTAACTAGGTAGATCTCTAAGATCAATTGGATCTCATCCAATTCCTTGATCCGGTAGGTGGACCTCCAAGTCCGAAACATATATACAATATATATGCCAATATATCCAATATATTTTGATAACCTTTTTCCTCTGAATCAACTATGCCTTGGCTTTGGCACAACAAGCTTAATGATTCCAGTTAAGCGGAACCCATTGACTTTGGAAAGCTTCGTAATCGATGTCGATGGACAAGAAGTGATCTTGATTTTGGCCAATAAATCACAACTTGGACAAGACACACGATATGCAACAAAGCCTTCATGATTCAAACACATCCTCGATGGACAAAGGTCTTGACTTTGGCCAACAAACCAGTGCCAATCTTGGATCTTGAGTAAGAATCACTCAATGGAAGGAAAACGCTTAATATTTATTGAGGGTTTTTCGCGTAAATTGGCAACTAATTTATTATCTTTGTTAGGTCTCATCATACACCCTTAAGCATGCATTCTAAAAGCATAATAAGGCACGAAAATAAATTAATAATGATATGCGGATGGATATCTCACAGATTGTTCATAGAACAAATCAGTCCATTTCCTCTCCCCGACTAGCACTATTCTTACTTCTACCCAATTACATAATACAATGAAAGAAACCTCATTAACATTGAGGGGAATTAGGTGAGAAGAGAATTACAAAGAATCAAGAGAGATAAGGCTGGACACGCAGGTCCAATTTAATAAATTCTAAATTTTCAACAATTTCCAAAATTGCATTTTCCCTTCTAATATCCATCCGATATACATTATTCATTCAACACATCCATGTATTCACACAAAGCATGTTATTCAATCAATCTAATCCAATTAATTAATCTTGAATAAAGTGATCATCCAATGTTCAAACAACGATTTGATTTTGCGCGAGTCCAACTCGTTTGAGAATAAGTACTCAAAGTACGAATTCTTGAATTATATCAAACTACAATTTAAATCTAATTTAATTCGTACTCAATACTAATTCCATATTTAATTCTAAATTAAATAACTACACTTTTTAATGTGCCTTTACGACTTAGATTCCAAATCTAATCTAAATGGGTCTCAAAGCCCAATTAACATCCAATGTAGTTTAATTAAAGTCCAATGGGATTTCAATTAATTTCTTAAGGCATGGACTTTGGTCAATATGGGTCAAACCCAAATACCAAAGCCCAATTAAGGAATCACCCTATTTGCCAAGAAACCAATTTAGGCCCATAAGGCCCAATTAAACATAAAAGACCCATTTGTCATATTTGGACTTAATGGAATGATTTAGGCCCAACTTGGATCCAATCCAATTGACCTAAACCAACTTGGCCCAACCAAGCCCATTAGACCCAAATACAACATTATAAGCCAATTCTAAATTAAGCCAACTAATTAAATTTTAAATTTTAAAATTCCAAATTTCATAATTTAATTAATTAAAGTGTATTACATTAATTAATTATCCAAATTAATATTTCCAAAATATCAATTTAATTAATTAATCATGCTTGAATTT
>SKCR01050862.1:0-49827 GCA_019454045.1 Zanthoxylum bungeanum | reverse complement strand
ATAATCTCCATCTCAATCTTATTCTAATCTCATTCAAATCTTATCTTCTTCTCATTCACCACCATGCTCTCATGCATTGTAATTCTTTTGATCTAGTAAAAATTTCTCTTCAAATATGACCTGACAAAAAATGAACACGAACAAGTATAATATATGATTTATATAACCCAACAAGTTAAGGGTAAATTGATTTCTCTTCCATCATACAGAGTAATTATTCACTTACAAGATGAACTAAGTGAATTTATTTGTGGCTAGAGTAAACCAACCCATATTCATAAGCTATGGTGGTGATAAAATATCCCAGCAGTTGGGACCTAAATATAGAAATCCAGGCGTAGTCGATTCAAAATGGGGCAGACTCATGAGGAATTTTTGTTCCATTTGGGAGATAATGATAGTCATAAGACAAAGATTCCTAAACTCATGGCAATATGGATTGAACGGATTGAGAACATATCGAAAATGAATGTATGAACTCTCAAGGCATCAACAGAACTGAATATGATATAATTTTGCTTGTGGGTACTGGGTAGGATGATAGATAGCTTACTAGAACAGCTGCTGCCAGACACTAGCTCCATGCCAGACAAGCACTTAATGCTTATCAAAGATTATCTGTATAGTAAAAATGTAAACTCAGCTAAACTGAATCCTAGTCTTAACTAGTGAATGCCGTAGGTCGTAGCCCACTGGTACTCATGTCCTCAATAATATTTGAACCGTCACATGCTTAAGTCCCATTAAATCAAAAAAAAAATGATAGATATAGACAGATCTCTCCCAAAAGTCATTTGGGTTCTATTATGAGAGTATCTATCTAACATCCAGGTGTCGTGACTATATAGCAGAATCAAAGAAATCACATCCAAATTTTATTAGACCAAATATCGGTGCAATCAGATACATCACAAATAAACAAACCTAAAGAATCAGCAACACTAATGACGATAATAAGAGTTTACATTACATGGCTCCTCACATCTTTCTTCCCAATTGTAGCTAATAAAAACCACCAAACAATGCACACGAAGTTAATGACTTAAAGGTCCTCCAATCGTAGCTGGTTCCCTCATATCAATGATGTATCTCCACTTAAGTTGCTGCCAATCCAGAAAATAAATACAATTCCACTTAAGTTACTCCAACAACAATATATATAAAGCCATCTTATTAAATGCAACCGGGACTAGTACCTTTTCCAGGAACAACTATAATAGGAGCAGATTTACAATGGTGTAAACAATATTCACCTACGCTTCCCTGCAGTACACTGTATGATAATCCAACAATGTCAGAGATAGGCACTGACACGATATGAAAATTAAAATAAGCAATTCATTTTTTGATCGTTTACGTAGATCTTTTGATATGATTATGCTCTATCCGAAAATAAGAAATAATATTAACTAACTTGATAAACAGAAAGAGGATCAGAGAGAACCAACCTCTGTATTAGGCCTCTGCCTCGGCTACCGATCACCACAGCTGCTGGCTTTAACCTTTCAGCTTCCTTGCAAATTACCTTACCCGCATCTCCTTCCACAATCCGAGCCTTAGTCCTTACCTGCTCCATATAAAATTATCTAAGATAGATGCTAATGCTTCTCAAGAAACCAAACATTAAACAATTATTGATTTTCAAAAGTCATAATTAGTGTGCTAGGCCGATTTGACCAAGAGGCTTTTGTATTTGAAATTCAAAGCAAAAAAAAACTCTATTTTATTCATTACAATCACCAACACTACCGAAGAAGAAGAAAAAGAATAAGAGTATGATAGGTCCCGTTCAGATTTACAAGTAACAAATAAATAAATTAATTGTTTGATATCATACAATTGTGCCACATCAATTTATATAAAATAATATATATGCAAAGAATTTGAAGGTTGATTTTAATTCTAACGTGTTTTAAACAACAATATAAGAAAATTAAACAAGATTGTGTTAGGAAAACAAATATCTGACCATAGCAACTTCCATAGCCTCGATAGCAAGCTTCTCCATCAGCCCCTGGCTCATATCATAAACAATTTGATTGTGCACACCTAAACAATGAAATAAAAAAATACCCATGTTTCATTAAAACTACTAGAATACACAATAAGACTTGAGATGCAATTGAAACTCACTTCAAACCCATAAAGTCAGATTCTGAATTCTACATCACCAATTGAAATAAAAAAAATCCAAATTAATTAATCTAATCATAGAAATAATTGAAAATGAAATGATACATACTGGAAACAGCATGGACAAGATGGAGGGTATCAGCGAGCCTGCAGAGATGGATGAGTGCCCAATCAAAGGCGTGTTTGCTGTTGGGACCATGATCAACGGCTATCAATATGTCTCTGCCTCTCCTTCTCTCGCCAGTCTCTCTCTCAAGCTCTGCTTCTGCTGCTGCTGTTGGTGTCAAAGCTTGCAGATTCAATTCTCTCCAGCTGTACACTTCTTCATTTTCCTTCACCGCTTCCATCGTCTCTTCCTTTTGAGTTTTAATAAGTCACGTTCTATTTTGACATATTTATTTATATATATATATAAATCCAGCTGACCATTTTTGAATGTTTGGAAATTACGTGTGGAATTTCACTTTGAGTACGTCAAAGTCTCCAAGAATTCAAATGGGAAATCATGATATGCGAATACGGCTCTCCATCATGATCACCTTCTCATATTATTCGACACAATATTTGAGACCAATTATCACAAATAAAAAAATTCAGATAAAAAATCATTTCAAATATTAAATTTTAACTGACAAATTTATAATACATTTAGTCCGAAATTCTAAATAATTTTTTATATCAATTAAGAAAAAAAATGAGATTTTGAATTATTTTTTTGGGTCCAAAGCTGTCACTATTGCCCTTCCTACATGCGAACGGGCTTCGTCTTTTTTATTTTTTAATTGATTGCACATTGGATCCCTTGGGACCAAAGGATTGTTTATTTCTAGATCTAAATCGTAAAATGCATGATGAACTTACTTTCGGTGATTTTGTTATTTTATTTTTTATTTTTTGGATTCCACGCTAATAATATGTAATAATAAATCATTGTTTTAAATTTATCAATAATTAGCACAAGACTCACACTTTGTGGAGATTGAATATATCTTTAACTATAATTTCTTATTTTAAATATTGATTTTGTAAATGTTTAAATCTCGTCAATTTTATAATAAAAATGAAACAATTGATTTACTTTTATATATATATATTCAACTTTTCTTCAACTAGAAAAATATGATTTTGTGTTTCACCACATTTCTGCTGCCATGTATTTTTATTTACATTAAATAACAAAATACAAAAAAAATACTCACTTTGTTTGCTCTCTTTGAATCTAAGTACTCGAATGCTCGGGCCTAAGCCCGGACAAGAGCTATATATATATATAATCATTCGTTTGTCCTTTAGTTTTCAAATAATATTTCTTATTCACATTAGAGATTCTCTCTCATCTTTATCTATCATTTGAAATCATATTCCTAACTATAAATAATATTAAAAATGTTTAATTTTCTTTCGCATGAATTGTAATAAAATTTATTCAATTTAGACTTAAATTTACTTATCTAACTTGAAATCTTGATCAGTCCAGATTCATTTTGGAAGAACTAATAGTTAGAGTCTGTATCATGCAGAACAACAAATAATAAAAAGTTAATGGAAAAAATTTATAGAAAAAATTTAAAGTAAAATAACAAATAAAAATAAACTCAAAATAAAAAAATGGCTATGTTTTGTCAGTAGCTGCTATTTAGTTTTCTTATTTTAATATGAGATTATGTTTATATATTATAATAGGTCTCTTATTTTAATAATTTATTATTTTAATTTTACAATTTAATAATAAAAATTAATAATGATAAAAGAATAAAATACTAATCAGTTTTGGATATATACACACATACACATACACATACACATACACATACACATACACATACACATACACATACATATGCATATGCATATGCATATGCAGATACATATATATACACACGCATGCCCACACAAAATATCGCAACAAAATATTGATATAAGAAATCCTTCGCTAAATGAAGTACCATAAATTAGCGATATGATTTAGCAAAGAAATTTTATTGATGAAAAAATTTATCGTTAAATTAAACATCACGATTTAGCAACGGAATACCATAATAGAGACATTCCGTAAGTATTTTAATTTATTTTATTTTTATTATTTTAATATATTTATTTGTTAAATTAAATTTGGATTGTGTGGGTCCCAAGTGAGGCCAACCAGGGAGTAGGCCTATGTCAAGGATGGGTGGGGGCTTCATAATAAATATATATATATATATATATATGATTGAGAAATATCATCATTTTATGACAGATAAATATCATCGTAATATAATAAAAAACTGCCATCATTCAATAATAGAAAAATAATCATCAAAAAAATTTATGAGACATGTTAATATGACACTTTTAAAATTGTCATAAAATATCTTTTATGATGGTTATAAAATATTGTTGAAATTTATTTTTCTAATAATGATTGAATTATATAGGGGTCACGACCCTTGGGTTTAAGGGCCCTCCACCCTTATATAAGATATAATATGAAGTACAAAGATGTTGATCAGATTGAGAGAGAAACTAACCAGATTAAATAAACGTGAGCATGATAAAGGAGAAGGATGCATCGTTAAGAGAAGCTTTGGTCATCCTTTTTTCTTTTTTCCTTTTCTTTTTCTTTTTGTATTTTTCACAGGAATCAAAGATTTGCAAGAGTTCTAGTTGATTTTACTCTGGCTTTTGCCTAGAATTTATACGATTTTGAAGCAATAAGAATTTATTGGGCTCTTAAATATGGTTCATCAAATTTAAGATATTTTTGGGCCCAGAAAGTCTGTCCACATAATCCAATAGGCAATGGAAAGAAATTAAGTTTAATTTGTTTTTCTTTAATGCATAGGCAAAACTGTTTCTCTTTCCAATTAAAAAAAGAAACTGAAAATTTAAAAATAACGTTTTTCCATAAATTGTTTTTATTTATTTTTAGATAAGGTAAGCATATTAATTAAAAAAGATAACAAAAGCAAATGGCATATCCTAGCGAGAAACAAAAGTAAGGACGCCAAACCCTTCAAATAACACAAGTTAAGCCTAAGAAGTAAAAGAATAAAAGGACGACTAAACACTCAACATCAATAAAGAAACTCAAAAAATATCCTCCGATAACTGTCAAGAATGTTGAACCCATATATTATCATAAAATGGATCTATATTCTTTAACAAGTTAGCACGAGTTCAAATAAAAAAAATGATGTCATTGCAAAAAAACTCTATAGGGAGGATGAGCTCCATCATGTAAAAGAATATTCCTTCTCACTCCAAATAAAATAAACCGCGGCAACAAAGGAGAGTCTAACAATCAAGTGATATATAACACTGTTAAACTACTATATCCAAGTGACTATCTCTAACCAATCAATATAGCATTTAGTCAAAATAGATGACCAAACACAAGTAGAAAATAGATGTTGAAAGAAGAGATAATCAAGATCCTCACCAGCATCACCACAAAACATGTTTATAGATTGATCAATAATGTCAAAAGCCAACATCCTATCTTGCGTATAAAATGGACAATGCACGCCACAATGTTTCGTGACTAAGAATGCCCTTATTTGGATTAGTAGATGTTAAATCACATACATGTGATCGTGATTTTATTACTACAAGCAAATAGACGTATCACTTAAGTAATATAGTGATAAAATATCGGATGTCAAACTTATAAGAACTTATTATTAATCTTATTAATACTAAAACTAGACCTAACTTAACTAAAACTAAGCAATTGATGTAGGAGAGAGTTGATTAATCTAACAAAATAAAAACATAAAATTAAAATTTCTTTGGAGAACCTTATAAGAATGAGAATTCATAGTTACAACTTCACCTAAGCATGCGAACAAATTTTATGCACTTTTTATCCAATTGAGTAATTAACATGGGTTATTAACCTAGAACGCTAATTTATCTATGAGCATCTTCCGATGGTTAGGTAGAAATGTCTAACTCAATTCAATTACCAGGATTCTCATGATAATTAAGTCAAGTTAAACTTATTAAGAATCAGTTCTAATATTGGCTACGCATGCCTTACTGATATATTCTAGGGGTGAACAAATCGGTTTCGGTTTCAGTTCCGAGTGGAACCGAAACCTAGTCGGAAAAAATTAGTTCCTAATATTTTAGAACCGGAACCTACCAATTAAATAGGGTACCCTATTTATCGATTCCTAATCGGTTCTGGTTCAGTTTCGGGTTACCCTATTTTTCGGTTGTTCAATATATTTTTTATTTCATTTTAAAACAAATTCAAGTACTTAAAAAAGGATTTTATTGTTTAAAATTTGAGGTCTGGGTCTCATGAGAATTTTTAGGGAAATGCAGAGATTGTTTCTTATGAAGCAGAATGAGAACGTGCTCTGGGCTGGAAAAAATCTTTCAGCCAAGGAATTGGTGTCACCGTGCAAGTGCAACTTTTAAAGACAGAGAAATTGGAGAGCAAGTACAGGTAAAACTAGTTGTGGATGAACTTCTGGATTATTATGGGAGTGCTGATAATAAAGTATTGAAAAGTGATGATCTTGTGATAATATGGAAACCAATTCTAAAATACAGTTTTAGTTCCCACCACACTAGAATCGGAACCAGACTGGAAAAAATCAGTTCCTTAATTTTGAAACCAGAACCGACCTTAAAAGAACCGGTTCCGGTTCCGGAATTAAAAAATCATTCTCGTTCCTTGCGGTTTCGAATAGAACCAGATGTGATACTCATCCTTAGTATATTTCTATCCCATAAGGAAATCTATTCATTAAGAATTATGGTCACACGCTGTTATTCCCAAGGCTAAACTCAAATTCCCTTTTCCAAGTTCTTAAAGGTTTACCACACCTATTCTATTGTTGGTCAGACAATAAAACACATTAAGTATAGAGAATAATATAGAACCCAAGCAACACTCAAAAGAATAAAAAGAAGCAAATTAATTTAAATAAATTGCTCATGATACATTACAATCATAGACTAATGAACTAGTTACACATAATTATCATTAGGCAAAAACTATTCATTATTACAAAGCAAGAACTCATAAATATAAAACTAGAAGAAAAAAAGGAAGAAAGAACTCGTTTTGGTGAGATCCACTACTTTAATCTTCAGTCTGGCTTAAGGTTTTGTTTTTACCTTGCTCTGAGTGTTTTTCTCTGCTTTTGATTCTCTATCCCCAGTGGAGTCACCATCTGTAGGAGCGAAGTGGGGTTTACCGCTATGTCTATGATGCTCGGTGACCACGACACTGTTGGGCTCGCAGCCCGTAGAGAGTACGGAGTAGCCCGATGGGGACTAAACCGGAGAATAAATGAGTCGCCACCCAATGTGAACTGGGAAAGGTTTAAGGCCGCACTCACCCCTCGTAAGGGAAGACCTCAAACCGTTGGGTTCGGAATGGTCCATTACTTATGGCAGTATAATGGACGGGTTCACACAATGGTATAGCCAAGTCTTAATGCAATTCATACATAAAAGCGAATACAAATGTAATATCATACCTAAGCAAAATAATAATCACAATAACGTAGTTCCAAAAGCACATTAAATTAAGAAATACGAGATGCAATAACGAAAATTATGATAAACAATCAAAAGCAAGAAAAACGTCAATAAATTAATAGTAAACAAAAAGGGGGGGTTAATCACGCATATATGAATATTTCTCGAGTGGCACGTGGAGTTGTATCCCAAGTACAAACCGCACTACCGTCCATTCGGATTCGGCTACGAAATTTACGTCTGGGTTTCCATCCGATATACCACAAGGGATAATGACATACATAATCATCAATGCAATGTAAACGGACATAAAGAATAGACGTAAAATAATAAAATAACGATAAATAGACAAAAAGATAAATAACAAAATAAAGGCGAAATAATAAAATAACCATAAAAATAAATTAAATAGATAAAAGAAAATAAATAACAGAATGCCAAAAGAAAGAAAAGATGTGACCAGAAATTTGGCCGTCTTTGATGTAGGACTTCGCATACCCGGCTGAACGCATTTCACGTCCAGCCAGACATGCAGCATCCGGGACTATGAAAATAAATGTGGTAAGAGTGCCTTCAGGTCTTACCTTTTAAGTTATTTTCTCGGAAGTACGTTAGGCCGTCGCTGGAAGGATCGAAGCTTGGTTCACTGGTTCACTGTTTCTGGTTGCTGGTTCGCTATTTCTGGTTGCTGTTTTACTATTTTCTAATTGATGTTTTGCTATTTCTGGTTACTATTTTCTGGTTGTTGTTTTGGCTTCTGTTTTCACGATTTTGGCTGGTTGTTTTCACAGTTTTGGCTGGTGTTTTTTTGGTTGTTTTGACTGCTATGTTTTGGTTGTTTTGGCTGTTGTTTTTAGTTTTTTTAACTGCTATTTTTTGGTTTTTTTTGCTGCTGTTTTTGGTTATTTTGGCTGATATTTTTGATGATTTTGGCTGCTGTTTTCGGTGATATTTTGGTTATTTTTTTGCTGCTGTTTTGGTTATTTTTGGGCTGCTGTTTTTGGTCTTTTCTCTCGATTTTTTAGTCTTTTTTTCGGTGGTGGCTTTTCTGGTTGTGGTTTTGGTTTTTTGGTTGTTTTTCTTCTGGTTGTGATTTCGGTTTTTGGTTGTTTTTCTTCTGATTGTGGTTTCGGTTCTTGGATTGTTTTTTGTGTTGTTTTTTTCGGTGATGAGAATAAATGAGGTCATAGTTTTTTTTTTGTGTTTTTCGTTCAAGAAAGAAGAGAAGAGCCTAGGGTTTTCAAGTTATTTTGGTCGTCCAAGCCTCATTTTGAAGATGATTTGGTCCCCTTTTATAATGATTTGAAAGGATCTCCAAATAGGGAAATAAGTCATGTAAATTTGGGGGATATACTCTCAAATTATTTTGGGAATAAAATCCTCCAAATTTAGTGATGAGGTGATTTCAAATCTTGTTAAATTGGCAAGGATGAGATCTAAATCTCATTAAATTGGAAAGTGTTGATGATGGGATTTAGACATGTGGAATGCATGAGGTTTTAGGCGTTTGGATGGATCATGGGCTGCATAGGCCGATTCTCTATGAGCTGCATGGTGGGTCTGAGGCTAAGGTTTGAAACAGAAACTGACTGAGCGAATCTGAGGCGGGCTAGTGAATCCGAATCTGATGAGGGGCAAATTTTGGAGGTTTTTCTTCCTTCCGGCATTCGCTTTTTGCCACTTCCATAACTTTTCAGGTAGTGCCTCCATACGAGGCTCATTATTGAGCTCATGCAAAAAATACAGTGTATACAATCGCCCCCCCCACTTTGATGGGGCTTGTGCAGTGTGTGACAGTGACAACCCTATCAAAGTCATGTATGTATTTTTTACTTACCTGGTTCGTCGGCCATTGCCGGACTTACCTGTTGTTTCGCTGCTTTTGCGAGATGCTTCAATCTCTGGGATTTATTCTCAAACTGAGTTGATTTGATGGCAAGGTGCTTCGACCCCTGGGATTCATCCCTATGAGATGTTTCAATCTCTAGGATTTATTCCCGAACTAAGTTGATTTGATGGCAAGGTGCTTCGACCCCTAGGCTTTATTCCCAAACCATGATGGGTGTGAGATGCTTCGATCTCTGGGCTTCATTCCCGAACTGAGTTGAGTTGATGGCGATGTGCTTCGATCTCTGGGCTTCATTCCCGAACTGAGTTGAGTTGATGGCGATGTGCTTCGACCTCTGGGCTTCATTCCTGAATCATGATGGGTGTGAGATGCTTCGATCTCTAGGCTTCATTCCCAAACTGAGTTGAGTTGATGGCGAGGTGTTTCGACCCTTGGGCTTCATTCCCGAACCATGTTGGGTGTGAGATTCTTCGATCTCTGGGCTTCATTCCTGAAATGAGTTGAGCTGATGGCGATGTGCTTCGACCCCTGGGCTTCATTCTCGAACCATGCTGGGTGTGAGATGCTTCGATCTTTGGGCTTCATTCCCGAACTGAGTTAAGTTGATGGTGATGTGCTTTGACCCCTGGGCTTCATTCCCGAACCATATTGGGTGTGAGATGTTTCGATCTCTGGGCTTCATTCCCGAACCAAGTTGAGTTGATAGCGAGGTGCTTCGACCCCTGGGCTTCATTCCCGAACCATGCTGGGTGTGAGATGCTTTGATCTCTGGGCTTCATTTTCGAACTGAGTTGAGTTGATAGCGAGGTATTTCGACCCCTGGGATTCATTCCCGAACCATGCTGGGTGTGAGATGCTTCGATCTCTGGGCTTCATTCCCGAAATGAGTTGAGTTAATGGCGAGGTGCTTCGACCCATGGGCTTCTTTCCCGAACCATATTGGGTGTGAGATGCTTCGATCTATGGGCTTCATTCCCGAACTGTGTTGAGTTGATGGCGATGTACTTTGACCCCTGGGCTTCATTCCTGAACTATGCTGGGTGTGAGATGCTTTGATCTCTGGGCTTCATTCCTGAACTGAGTTGAGTTGATGGCGATGTGCTTCGACCCTTGGGCTTCATTCCTGAACGATGCTGGGTGTGAGATACTTAAATCTCTGGGCTTCATTCCCGAACTGAGTTGAGCTGATGGTGAGGTGCTTCGACCCATCGGCTTCATTCCCGAACCATGCTGGGTGTGAGATGCTTCGATCTCTGGGCTTCATTCCCGAACTGAGTTGAGTTGATGGCGAGATGCTTCGACCCCTGGGCTTCATTCCCGAACCATGCTGGGTGTGAGATGCTTCGATCTCTAGGCTTCATTCCCGAACTGAGTTGAGTTGATGGCGAGGTGCTTCGACCCTTGGGCTTCATTCCCGAACCATGTTGGGTGTGAGATGCTTCGATCTCAGGGCTTCATTCTCGAATTGAATGGATGAGGGCGTTTTGGTCCATCTGCGTGACTTTTTGATCCACTAGGGAGTTTTTTCCATGATGATGAGGTGCTTTGACCTCTGGGATTCATTCCCAAATTATTGATGACATGGGCCTCGACCCTAGGATTCATTCCTGAACTGTCGAACTGATGGTGGTGAGGCACTTCGACCCATGATCCATCCTCATTCTCGAGGCTTTTTGCTCGTCCTCATTCCTGAGGTTGTTCTCCATTCCCGGAGTTCTTCGTCCTCGCCGCTTTTTCTTCAAAGCCTGCGAACATAAAACAAAAATTGTGTGTATGCGACGTGTATGCATGTATGCATGGATGTATTCCCTATTCCGATGGGTTTTCTTTATCCTATTAGCTTGATGTCATCTTTGGTTAGGCCTTCCTCGCGCTCTTTGGTGCTCTTTGCCTATAAAAGTCTTTGGTCACCCCATTGGTCTGCTTACAGTTTCCTCCTGTCAATTCTACTCTGGTGATTGCTCAATTCTCTTTGGTCTAATGGCTCATGATCCCGTTGTGTCCTTTATTCGCGGGGTGGTAGACTAGTCATCCTCAGACCTGGCTTAGCTTTCTGCTATTCCCTACCTGCACCAGGTCAAGGTGGATTATGCCTTTTTGAAAACGGCCTCATCCTTTTGGGATACTGAAAATCATGTCTTCCGATTCCCAAATTTCGAAATATGCACTATTCCTGAGGAGTTTGCTGCCATTCTCGGCTTGTATTTTTCTCCTATTATCCTTCCCGGATACTGAAAATCATGTCTTCCAATTCCTGAAGCTTTCCTTGTTTTGCAGGTTTGTTCTATCTTTTGCCTAAGTTGTCCTTTCGGATTTTCAACTTAGCGTATTACTCTATCTTGCTTGAGTCGCATTTTCAGGTTTTCAACTCAGCGAGCTAATTTTTTTTCAGATCTGTCTTCATTCTCGAGGCTCTTTGCTCATCCTCATTCCCGAGGTTGTTCTCCATTCTCGGAGTTCTTCGTCCTCATTCCTGAGGCTGCTCTACTCCTCTCCATTCTCGGAGTTCTTCTCCTAGATCTTCTGACCTTGGTCAAACATCTAAGAAATAAAAGACGTGATTTGTAATTACTTGACTCTAATCTTTCTCGGTTAGCTGAGATTTATGCAATCTATGAACATCTTAAACATTTGTTTCAACAAAGACATTTGCATTACTTCTTAGTATATATGTAGGAAATAAAATGCATTGCAAGGGTACCTCTGTCGCTAACTGTTCCTCACAGATTTTACAATTAGCCATTTTTCTTGCTCGGGCTGTCCTTTGCGAATTTTCAACCCAACGAGCCTTTCTTTTTTTTTTTTTTTTTTATGCAAAGTATTGCTTCAGCCTGTCCACGTTAATGGGCTCAGTGAACTCGTTCTCTTCCAAATCTGACAGTCTCACTGCCTCATTCCCCATCACCTTATTGACTAGGTAGAACCCTTCCCAATTGGGCCTGAACTTTCCCCTGGGGTCCATTATCAGTGGCTTCGACTGCTTGAGCACTAGATCGCCTTCTCTGATCTTGGTGGGACGCACATTCTTGTTGAACACCGGGCCAACCTTTTCTGGTATAACTGCATGTGGTACAAGGCCCTTATCTTTTTCTTATCCAGTAATGCTAGTTGTTCGAACCTCTGCGAGGCCCATTCCTGCTCAGGAAATCCTGCCTCTACTAGTACCCAACATTGACTGTATCATCACGCCCCCAGCGCTTCGGGTTCTATGGCCAAATACAACAGCAATGGTTTGCCCGGCCTTGGAGGTTTCAGGACGGGTGGTTTAACCAAGTATTCTTTGATTTTGTCAAAATATTCTTGATATTGCCTGGTCCTTCCTCAATAGCTTGAAGATGGGCTCACATACTAATGTTAGCTTGGCAATGAATCGATTGATATATTGGATTTTCCCGAGAAAAGCTCTAATTCCTTTTTTTCGGTGCGGGCATCTCTGTAATTTCCTTGATCTTTTCAAGGTCCACTTCTATCCCTCATATTCCTACCGTATGCCCTAACAACTTTTCGGATGTTACCCCAAACACACACTTCTTGGGGTTGAGTCGGAGGTTGTACTTATCGACTCTTTAAATGGATTTTTCCAGCACTTCTATATGTCCGGCCCTCGTCTCTGATTTACCATCATGTCATCCACGTATACCTCAATTTCCTTATGCATCAAGTCATGGAATAATGTAGTGGCCATTCGTTGATAAGTAGCTCCCGCACCACCTTGTAACAATATGTACCCCACTCAGTGAAGAATGCAGTCTTATGCTTGTCTTCTTCGGCCATGAAGACCTGGTTATATCCTGACAATCCATCCGTGAACAGGTACATAGCAGATAAAGCCGTACTATCAACCAACATACCTATATGAGGTAGGGGAAAATCATCATTTGGGCAAGCTTTGTTGAGGTCCCTATAATCCACACACATTCTGACCTTTCCATCCTTCTTCGGTACTGGCACAATATTGGCTAACCACTCGGGGTACTCCACCACCTCTAAGAACCCCCACATCTATCTGTTTCCTGACTTCCTCCCTAACCATTTTGACCCATTCTGGCCTCATTCTTCGGAGCTTCTGTTTTACTGGCCTCATGTTCGGATAAGTTGGTATCATGTGCTGGGCAATACTCTTGTCCACTCCTGGCATGTCTTCATAGGACCAGACGAATACTTTTGCATATTTTATTAATATTCTCTCTAATTCTTTATGCTCATCAGAGGTAACCTCACTTGCAATTGGAATTTCCTTGGGGTTTTCACATGTACCAAGATTAAATATATTTGTCTTTGTTGAGTTAATGCCAAATATGCTCATGTCATGCGTGTTATGATGCAGACTAACAGGAAAAGACTCAAACAAGTAAGCAAAATCAATGTCTTTATGATTAATAAATGCAGGATTACAATTAAATAAGTCAGGAAAATAAACATCTTCCTAATTTGCAATCTCATATTCTTCCGTCTTCTTGCTTTCTTCAAGCGCCAGATTCTCCAACTGCAGTAGTTCTTCTTCCCATTTATTTTCCTCTTTTGCAACCTCTTATTTGTCACTGCTCGAGAAGTTTTCCCAGAAATCTTTCCCCTACTCTGTTTCATCATCACTACTGTTATCCCATATCCCCATGCAGGAAGCTTGGTGGTTGAGAGTTTGGAGGACAAAGCGTTCGGGCAGGCCGGAGTTGATCATGTAGGTGGGTGGTGGAACAGAGTGGTAGTTGGGTATAGGGTTTCTGTGTGTGTTGGGTTGTTCTTTTTCTGGGTCGGGTATCTTATGGTGTCAATGAGGTTTTGGATCTCTTGCCTAAGGCGGGTACAGTTGTCAGTATTGAGGCCTTTTTTCTGATGGAAGTGACAGTATAGGTTTAGGTCGAGGTGGTGTGGCACAGGGTTTGGAAGTGGTTTAGGTTCTAAGGGTTTTAGCAGTCTTTGCCTCTTCAGCTTTTCAAACACATTTGACAAAGGTCTACCAAAATTGGAGAATTGCCTGTTTCTGATGGCGGCGACCTCAGCATGAGCTAGCTTGGTCCCTGAAGGCCCCTCAATGGTCTTTCTATTCTGGCCATAAAACTTTATGTTCTCGGCTTCCTCTTCCTTAATATCCATGACAGTTTCTCTTAACTGTCGAAAATCACCAATCATGGAGCTCATCCTCCCCAACTTGTTATAAATAGAGGGCTTGGTGCCCTTTATGATCATCTTAATCTGGTCCTTCTCCGAGGGCTGTGTCTGTATCTTCAAGAGTTGGCTTCTCCAGTGATCCACATAATCTATGAAGGTCTCTTCAGGCTTCTGTTTGGTGTTTTCTAGGTCACGAAGCGACAAGTCTATCTCCATGTTTGTGACATATTGGTTCAGAAAGGCCTATGCTATTGCCCTCCAGTCATCCCTGACCTTTCTCTCCAGGCCATGATACCATATTACGGGTGCCCCTTCCAGTGACATCCCGAACATCTTCTGCACCTGGCGCTTCGACAAACCCACTGAACTCATCACTGAAACATATTGTAAGAGATGGACCCTTGGATCTCTGTTTCCATTGAACTTGGCCATGTCAGACATCTTAAACTGAGGAGACAGCTGTTCTTCGAAAGTCATTGCATCATAGTCTAACATATATTCATGTTTTCCCTTCATCTTGTGGGTAACTGACTCTACTTGTTCTCCGAGTTTCTGTAACTCTGCCTGAGACCTGGCTATCTTTCCCGCGGCATACTCAGCCATGTCATCATCAAAAATAGGGATTTCTTCGCTCACTCTATTCGGGGGCTCCTCACACCTTCCATTCCCGTTGTTTTCTGTTCCCACTGTGCATGGTACTGTCAGATTGGCCACATCGTTGGTCAAAGCTTGTAGCTGCTCGGTAATTTTGGTGATATTGGTCTCCAATTGATCCATGCGGGAATCTTCACTGCCTGGACCAGAACAGCAGTATTTTGATGTTGTTCTAGTCATCATCATCATCATCAAATTATCATCATCATCATCAATACCATCATCATCAATACCATCATCAAAACCATGAAATTATCATCATCATCATCATCAATACCATGAAATTATCATCATCATCATCATCAATACCATCATCTCCCTCGTCTATTTCTTCATCACACTCCTTAAACTCATCAATTCTATCAAAATTACAAAACACACAACTAAAACACACAAAGACTAAGCTTCCAAAGACCAAGCATATTCGGCCAATATTGAAGAAAGTAAATTACCCTGATTTGCTGCGTGTCCCAAAGTAAATAGTTGAAGATTGAAGCTGCTTCTGGTCGAGAGAATGAGGGAAGCACCTATTCCTTCTTTGAAGCAGAGAAGAATGAGGGGAAACCGAAATTAGGGATTTTAATAAACATTTAGCGTCGAATTATTTTCATTTTAGCGTCGAATATTTCGACGCTAAAAAAATAGCGGTACTTAATGAAATTTTTCGGGGGAAAATAAAAGTTTTACCTTTAGCGTCCAAATATTTCAATCGACGCTAAAGGTTAACTTTTAGCGTCGAAATTATATTTCGACGCTAAATGTCATTATTTTAGCGTCGATTTAGTATTCGTATGATAAATTATTTTAATAATAACAAAAACTAACATTCAACCGATGTACATGACGACAACAACAACACCAATCATACATGATGATAGTAATTCAAAACAAATATCAAATTCATAATAATAGTACAAATGATTCATGCATCACGTCATATACTAACTAGATTAGTCATTATTATCTTCGGTATTTGAGGATTTGTGACTTGACTCGAAGTCATCTTTAGTGTCAAATTCTTCTTCAATTGCTATTTCCACGCTAACTTCAGAATGAGGAATTATCTCAACGTTTGTATTATCTCGAGTTAATGTGATATTTTCAGGAACAATGACATTTGGTACATGAAATATATGTTCAGAAACTTCGAAGTTGTCAGAGACTTCTTGTGTATCATCTGATATTTCAACACTATATTTCTCCTGCGTGTCCCAAATGCCTCTATGTTGTAACTTTTCTACCACCATCCATCCATTTCCTAACTTTGGATCAGATATATATATCACTGACTGTGCTTGGGTACAAAAAATGTATGGATCATTCTTGTACCAAAAACGTTGAACATTAATTGACGTTAGATGATTACTAACTTGAATTCTCCTCTTTCTGGCATTTGTGTCAAACCACTTGCATTCGAATAGCACAATATGTCGTCTGGGTCTGTATATCAACTCAATGACTGATTGTAACACTCCGTAGAAGTCAATAATATCTGAGCCGTGTTCTCCTTGGACTACAATTCCATAATTCTGAGTCACATGAGCAACATCTCGCTATTCAGTATGAAATCTAACCCCGTTCACAATGCATCCACTGTATTCATAAGCCTGCTTTTGAGGCCCATAAGCCAAGGAAAACAATGAGGATGACGAGTCCAATTGACCATTTTGCACTTGGTTGTTTATCTAACAATGAGAGAAATATATGTGTTAATATAACAAACTGAAATATTTAATGTTAGGATAAAAATAAATATACAATGTTAGGCCTTACAGTTGTCTCAACCATTATGGAAATTCTTTTTTTGTGTTCCATCAACGTTATGGTCACCACCACATTGTAGCATTGTAATATGTTGCCTACAAAAAATGAGTTAGGTTAATGTATGGCAAAAAAAATATAGTTATGCACCAAATAGACTTACGTTAAATACGGTTGCACTTAATCGCAATTACTCAATATAAACCAATCCGCACGTTGAACTTCCTCAAAAGTTAGTAATTTGACACCTACACTGCTCCAAATGGTCTGCAATTTTGACGCAACACTGTGATATCTTGCTTATTACTTGCATCTCCATCATAGTTTCATGGCCGATGATATTCTACATGTACATCGAACAAAATGTTATTGCTTCACTGATTACAACAGCTTCTGCTATTGACCCTTCAAGTCGCGCCTTATTTTTCACATATTTTTTATAATGTCCCAAAGCCCTGCAGATATGACAACAAGTTTGCATTAATAATAAATTCAATACACATTAAAAATTTAAGAATGTAATATTTAAAAATGTATAGTACCTCTCAATGGGATACACCCATCTGTAATGGACAGGACCTCCCTTCCTAGCTTCAGCCGGTAAATGCACGGCCAGATGTACCATCACATCAAAAAAAGCGGGTGGCAAAATTCGCTCCAGCTTGTATAGGATTATCACTATTTCTCGCTCAAGTTCGTCAATAACAGATGTGGTTAATGTCCTCTGACATAATTGTTTAAAGAAGCCACATAGATCAAGTACGACGTCACATACATTCGGGGGGAGATAAGGTCGAATGCCAACAGGAAGGAGAATCTCAAGAAGCACATGACAATCGTGACTATTGAACCCCGTTATTGTATCATCTCTGACCCAACGCCCAATATTCGATGCATAATCATCAGGAAATTTAACCATTTTCAACCAATCACATAAAGATTTTCTCTCTGATTGAGTTAGCACATAACTAGTAGGTGGCTTAATAAGACCTCGAGAAGTGACTTGTAAATGCAGTTCACTGCGAATTCTAAGATCTTGTAGGTCCAATCTAGCATTTACAATGCCTTTTGTCTTATCCGGAATATTGAATAGTATGCCCACTAAACTCTCACATATGTTTTTTTTCTATATGCATTACATCCAAATTATGTCGCAAACTCAGAGTCCCCCAATATTCTAACTCAAAGAAAATACTCTTTCATGTCCAATTCAACTCTTCAGGTTGACGTTTTCGATTTTTATCTCTATTATTAGGATGTTTACCTGGTGTGTTGTCTCTGAGATGTTGATGTTGGCAAAGTATGTCGAATCCAGACAATGGACTGGGCATACTCTGAGGTTCATGTTGACCGTTAAATAATTTACTCATCCGCCAAGGATGACTCAACTCAAGAAATCTCATGTGCCCTGTGTATCCTATTTTATTCCGTAATCGTTGCGAAGGTGTTTGACCCGCACAAACTGGACATGCCATGTATCTCTTAGTGCTCCATCCAATAATGAACCATAAGCTGGAAAATCATTAATAGTCCATAATAATGCGGCATGTATCTGAAAATACTACTCGGAAGCTGCATCATTGGTATGCACACCCACATTCCATAATGTTTGTAACTCCTCGATCAATGGTCTCAAGTAAATATTCATAGCTTTACCAGGGGAACGTGGACCAGGGATAAGCAATGACATAAAAATGAACGGATCCTTCATACATTTCCATGGAGGTAAGTTATATGGAATAACAATAACGGGCCACATGCTATAAGAGTTGTACATATTCCCAAACGGGTTAAAACCATCAGAGGCAAGACCTAACCTGACATTACGGGGGTCCTCAGCGAAACGGGGGTACATGTCATGAAATTCCTTCCACTCGGTTCCATCCGCAGGATGTCTAAGTATGCCCTCCGCACCGATCCTCTTTTCATGATGCCACATCATGTCAGTCGCTGTGTGTCGTGACATGAACAACCTCTGCAGCCTGGGCGTTAAAGGGAAATATCGCAATATCTTTTGAGGCATTTTCTTCCCCATACCACGGATTTTGTACCGACTTTCACCACATATCGGACAATATTCAAGTGATTCATACTCGGCACGAAATAATACACAGTCATACTTACAAGCATGAATGGATTTATACCCCATCCCCAGATCACGCAACATTTTCTTTACCTTGTAGTACGACTTAGGCAATTCGCTTCCAACCGTAACTCTAGCATCATATCAATACTTTTGTTGGTCATTCTTTTGATCACTTTAATGTGTAATAATTTCACAACGAAATTCAAGATCGACATTCCAGTACTTTCAAATGGAATTTTTTTTGCCTCATTAAGTAGTTCACTAAATAAATTTTGATCATTTTCACTTAACACTGGCATGTCACCACTAACACTATGACCAAGTTGTGGACCTTGTAAGTCATACAAAGCATCGGTATCTCATCGTTTTCAGGTTGATTGTAGTAACTACTACTCTTTCACCGGAATCAATAAACCGTGACTGAGAATTATACTGCTCACCGTGATAAATCCATGTACGGTAAGTTGGTGATATTCCCGGCATGTATAAATGATTATGAACTTCATTAATCGTTTCCTTTTCCTATTCAAACAACTTATACATGGACACCGAACACGACCTTCTGCATCAATGTGTTACTTTGCGACTTCCATGAACTCATACACTCTATTACGATATTCAACACTCAATCTATCCAGCGAGCTCATCCAATTTCTATCCATTTCAGTGAAATACCTAAATAATAATATAATTATTAACATCATATTACATTCATCAACATTACTAATTCATTAATTATTTATTTAAGCATATACATATATATTTAGTTGATAAATTAAATAGTTTACAGAAAAATTATATTTAGTTAATTAATTAATAATCTACATATATGAATCATAAACCACTAACAAAAAGTATATAATAAACATAATCATAAAAAATGAAAATAATAAAGAAATATGAAAGAAGATTTACCTTATGGAAAATTGATTACAATTTTATTGAAAATTTGTAGGAGAGTTGTAAGGTTGCAGAGGATAGATTCTCAGATTTCAGAGGATGAAATTGAAGAGAATGAGAGAAAAAGCAGAGGGGGAGAAGGGTTGGTGGCATTCTGCATTTTAATCTATCTTTAGCGTCGAAACATTAAATTCGACGCTAATTGTCTGATTTTTAGCGTCGAATCTCCTATTTCGACGCTAAATGTCTGATTTTTAGCGTCGATTTAAAATTTAGACGCTAAAGATTAAAGGATTATCGGTGGAATCTTCATAAACCTTTAGTGACGCTACTTCGTCGACGCTAAATTTCAAGTTTTTGGGGTCGAATATGATTTTTGACGCTAAAAGTATAACATTTAGCGTCGTAATTTTATGTCGACGCCAAAAATTATTGGAATAGTTAAAACACGTTAGCGTCGAATAATTTTCGACGCTATAAGTCGTACTTTTAGCATCGATATGTGAATTCGATGAAAAAAGTTGAATATTTGACGTCGAATATGATTTTCGTCGCTAAAATCTTGATATTTGGCGTCGAATATTAATTACGACGCTAAAAGTGATTATTTGCGTCGAAAATGGTTTCGACACTAAATTATTGGACGTTAAAGGCCATAATGTTTGTAGTGCTAGAAGAGTTTAGGATCCCTCGAAGTATTCTGCACAAACACATTACACACCCTCAAAATTGAGCACGCTACACATGTGCATTACTAATAATGAAATGTAGAGATTCAATTACATATACATTATTATTTAATAATTATGAATTACAATTGAGACCTAAATCCAAAAAAAAAAATTGATAGTTTCAAAAATGATACAATTAAGATTGTTAGTTTTGATCTTGCAAGGAAATAAATTCTCCCAACTATATAAAGAACTAGGAGTGGCACTTTGGGTTAGAATTTTTGTATTCATTCGATTTTATTTGCTTTAAAGTGAATATAGATTTGGAAAAATGGATTCGTATAATATATGGATTAATTTGATTCGGTTTGTTTATTAAAAGAATCGATTACGAAATTGAGCTCATCGATTCGTTTAGGATTCGTTTTATTATTGTCATTTACTAATTGTTGGGTTTTTAACTAAAATAAAGAAGTTATTGTCAATTACCACAGAAAATATTATTTTCTCATTTTTAATAAATTAATTAATTGTGTATTTTATATCTATACATTTTTGAATAATTATATAAATAAATTACGGTAATTTATGTTATTGAATAATGTCATGACTAAACAAATATACGTATTCGATTCATTTTGTAAACAAATCGAATATGAATCTTTATACCACGATTCATTTAATAAACGAATCGAATACGAATCCATTATATTTAATTTGATTCGTAAAGTCTTTTTGCCACCTTCTATTAGGACGGTATAGCCTTAAAGTTGACATGTGGTTATGAGAGCTATCACATCGGTGCGTGACACGTGTCGTGGCCGTGTCTATGATATTTGCTGGCCTTTGATGTCTCTAACAAGTTGGGATGATCTATTTTAAGTGGTCTATTTTAAATGATAATGAAATCGAACTTTGACTTTTCATGTATTTTAGTGTATTATCGAGTTTTTACCCATGTTAATTTAATGATTCAAATAATTTAATTGTAAAAATTGTTGAATTGTGGAGTTGGGTGGAAGTTTTCATATAGATTATTATTGTAAGCCTCAGATGAGCATTTGTGGTATTAAATTGTAAATGAGAATCCCCTATTTTAAATGAAACAATGTCGAATTTTTATTATATAAGGGAATTTAGTTAGAAATCCCTTTATATTCCAGGATGCGAAGTATAGCTTTGAGAGCGGCTATTGGAGGTCACTGGTTAGCAGGACCCATTTTCATAACGGGCCCCACGTGCCTTGTACAGCGTGTCGAGGCCCGATGAGAGTTCTATAACACTATATTCAATGGGTTTGGATCAATTTCGTGTTTCGAATATTAAGTTGAGATAGAGTTTCGGTTTCTCACATTGATTGTGCTTTTAAATTTTGTATGTGTGTATGTGTGTCATTATAATATGCATATAAAAATGATATGGAATGTGTTTTAATATTATCCATGTTTTATAAAAATGTGGGATGACGCGTCGGGCGGCACTACTTGACCACCATGATTTTGGCAAATTATGTTTTGTTTTAATTAAATAATCACATGGTGATCAAATGATTAATCAACTGGATTGATAAATAAATAAAAATTGGATATAATGATTATTATTCACAACCTTGTATAGAGTGTCTGGTTCACAAATCCATTTTTGGGTGTTTAAATGATATGTAGCCTCGTGTAGCATATTCACAACGCCTCTTGTGGTGTCACAACTCCCGTATTAGGTGTTTGGTTCATGCTCTTGTTTGGGTGACATGTTTTGTGGCTCCAGATGACACTTTGATTTTTCACATCCCCTTTGTGGTGTCACAACTCCCGTATTAGGTGTTTGGTTCATGCTCTTGTTTGGGTGACATGTTTTGTGGCTCCAGATGACACTTTGATTTTTCACATCCCCTTTGTGGTGTCTGGTTCACGGCTCCAATTTGGGTGACCAATTATAAGGCCCCATGTGGCACATTACTTATTCACAACTCCGTGTGACAATACTCAGATCTACCGTTAATGTGTGATCACATTGTAATTTTTGTAAAATGTTTAAATTATATTTATGATGCATATTATATGTGTTTGTGTGAATTGTCAGATTTTTGAAAATCACATCGTCGATATTTTCTTATAAACTGGACAAGCATATATTTGTTGGTGTTAATTCAGAGAGGCACAGCGGAAGGAGCGCGGTTCGGGTGAAATCGTAGTTTAAAATTTTTAAACTTACGAATAAATTATTTAATATCCAATATTAATAATTCATTCATATTTCACATGAGCAAATTTATTCGATATCATATAACGACATAAATAATATAGAAACACCGCGAAACTTTTGCGAAAATATTTTTCCGCAAAATAACATAAAACGCGTTTCCGGACGAACCGACCGACCAATGCTTATGGGGACTGCCCAGGTCAGCCCCTAAAATATTTAGACATTACGTAGGCTGCCTGAACAGTGACCAGTTCGCTGTTTGGGCTGCCGTTACCCGGTAACTCCGTTTTTCACCGTTTTCACGTATTTTCACTCCGAAATAATTTCGATAAATATTTTTCCTGGGTAATTAAAATAAACTAATTCATTCTAATTACTCAATAAATAAAAACTGAATTTTTATCAGAAAAATCAGATTTATCATTAATCGTAATAAGACCTCAAAGTTTTGCAATTTAATCATTTTAGTTTTTAAATATGTCAATTACATATTTAATTGATTCCAAATCAATCCCAAAATAATTTTTACAATTTTGCAATAAAACCAGAAACTTTTCCAGATTTGCGCAAACTGCCCAGTAAATTTCTAGAATTACGAAAACAGCCCATAACTTTAATTAATTGTAATTTGGCCCAATTTGTTCAAAACACATCAAGATCAAATCCAATTAATCCCAAATTTGACATACATCAAATATATATCAAATTATAACATATATATGAAAAGCCCCAAAATTTGAGTGGGTTAAGAACCCTAATTTCATAAATACTCAAATTGGACAATTTACATTAAATTGATAAAATTCAATACTTTAATCTTCAAATTGCCACACCAATTAATCTCACCATCATGAAATTAATAAGAATAATTTTAGGCTAATTATGAATGGCTAATTAACTCTAGAATGACAACTTTAATTTTCTAATTAATTTATTAAGCTTAATTACATTAATAAGCAAATAAATTAATTATACATGCATGAACACATCCAACAAGCATCCAACAAATTTAATTACAAACTAAAAGAGTAGAGGCATGATCTTAACAACACAATTGAAGCTAAGAAATATTGAAACATTTTTCATGTAGAAAAAGAAGTGAAATTACTTACAAAATTCTCATTTTTGCTTTGATTTCCCTTTCTTTTTCAAACCAAATGCTCTCAACTCACCTTTGTAATTTTTGTTTTGCTTGTGTTGTAATGAAAAAATAATCAAAATATTGATATACTATCTTTCACTTGGGCGTGAAAATGGCTTCCAAAAATAATAAACAATTATATTATATTTGTTTTTTCTCATTAGTCCACATTTTATACTTTAATAAATATAACAAATATCTAATAAAGTAAATTTCAAATGGGCCAATGGAAACAAGCCATCATAAAGCATAAAAAATTACTTTAAGATATTTGTAATATTAATTAATTAATTATTTAACAATTAAATAATCAAATATAAAATATAAATATCTCAAATATATGTATTATATTTACATTAAATATCTCAAATACATATATTAATGATAAATGTTAAATATCACAATTTGATATTTAATTAATGTGTATTTAATAATATCAAATATTAAATACAAATACACATTAATACGGAAATGACCGTTAGGTCCCGATTGCATGTATTTTTCATTTAACCGTTAAACGAGTTATAAATAATCAATATTATTTATAACAGTTGCCCTAGTGCTCTACGAGTATATTTCATTAGTGAGACTCTCTAGATTAAGGCATATCCATCACGAAATCTAATTTCGTGTCCATAATTCACCCACCCGTAAATTATGACGACCACAGATAAGCTCGCTGAATGATACAGGTCGAGGTCACTGCATACGTATAATCCCTCCGTCACAGGTATCCTGATTATTCCAAAGATATAGATGAAAACGTCAAATCTCTATAAGAATAATCTCGTCGACGTATCAATTAGCAATCTCTAAATTGTAGGGGTTTTAGGGGGAATATCCGGTAACGCAGCGGAAGCGGCGGAAGATCGTATCTTCCGATTTCAAAACTTTTTCTCGGATTAATTAAATAAACATATTTATTTAATTATCCAATAATCAAATTATGAAATAAAATTCAAATGAATCATATTCAAGTGAATTTACCGAAATGCCCTTACATTGGTATTTTGTCCATTTTAGTCCGAAATTGATCTAATCAATTTTGAATGATTCTAAATCATTTCTAAGATGAACTTAGCATGTTCAAAACATCAAAACACCAAGGCAACACAAAATCCCATTTTTGACTCCTTTGGCCGAATGCACCATCAATGTGCCATTTTGTGCACTTTGTCATTTCATGCATCAAAACACATCAAGATGTAATCCAATGAACATGAAACTTTATATGCATCATATACACATCCAAATACACAACATATATGAAAACCCCCAAATTTGGAATTGGTCATGAACCCTAATTTTTCAATTTCTTCAAATTGGACAAATTAGACCAAATGGTTAAATCAATTACTTTAATCATGTTTCTTCCATCCAATCAAAGTCTCAACACAATGAAACAACTCAAGATCAAATCTAGGTCATCTAAGAGTGGGTCAACTGTAGGGGTTTTAGGGGGAATATCCGGTAACGCAGCGGAAGCGGCGGAAGATCGTATCTTCCGATTTCAAAACTTTTTCTCGGATTAATTAAATAAACATATTTATTTAATTATCCAATAATCAAATTATGAAATAAAATTCAAATGAATCATATTCAAGTGAATTTACCGAAATGCCCTTACATTGGTATTTTGTCCATTTTAGTCCGAAATTGATCTAATCAATTTTGAATGATTCTAAATCATTTCTAAGATGAACTTAGCATGTTCAAAACATCAAAACACCAAGGCAACACAAAATCCCATTTTTGACTCCTTTGGCCGAATGCACCATCAATGTGCCATTTTGTGCACTTTGTCATTTCATGCATCAAAACACATCAAGATGTAATCCAATGAACATGAAACTTTATATGAATCATATACACATCCAAATACACAACATATATGAAAACCCCCAAATTTGGAATTGGTCATGAACCCTAATTTTTCAATTTCTTCAAATTGGACAAATTAGACCAAATTGGTTAAATCAATTACTTTAATCATGTTTTTCTTCCATCCAATCAAAGTCTCAACACAATGAAACAACTCAAGATCAAATCTAGGTCATCTAAGAGTGGGTCAACAACTCTAGATTAGCAACATGGTTTCCAAAACCTTAAAAGAAAGCTTATAACTACAATAGTCACAACCTTCCTTCATTATACATGCTCAACACTTCCATCAAAACTTCCATCAACAAAAACACAAGGAATAAAGAAAGAAATAACCTAAGAACATCATATGTTAAAGCCTAGATCCTAAGGAACATTTTCCTTTCTAATAGCAAGTTGGAAAAACTCACTAAAATCCAAGCTTTCTTTGATTTCTTCTTTCTTTCTCACAAGCTTCCTTTGCTTCCATTAATGGAGTTTTTCTTTAAAGTGTATTAGGTTATCAAATGAAAGTGAAATGAAAACAATTTATACTTAGGACAAAGAATGCCCTTGGCCGAAATTGTGTATACAAATATACCAAATTTCATTTCAATTTCATTTAACTTTACATTTAGTCAACTTGCATAAATATCTTAATAACACTTTATTAGATATTTAATTAAGTCAACAAATGCAACTAAGAATAATATAACTCTTATATTTAAGTGTATGGCCGAAATTTATAAAGAAATAAAGGAAAAAGATATTTTTATTTTTCAAACAATTTTGAACAAATATCTTAAGAAGTCAAAATCAATTTGACAACCTTTTCCTTTAATGTAAAGTCAAACATTTACATTTATAATCATTTCCTAACTTTATCATTGGTGATATATTTATATTTTAATTATATTAATCATTTAACAATTAAATAATTAAATAATTAATTAAATACAAATATATCAAATATATGTATTATATTTACTTTAAATATCTCAAATACATATATTGATGATATATGTCAAATACCTTTATTTGACTATTTAAATGTGTATTTAATAATATCATATATTAAATGCAAATACACATTAATTAGGAAATAACGGTTCGGCCCGTTCGCATGTATTTTTCGTTTAACGATTAAACGATTTATAAATAATCATCATTATTCATAAATGTTGCTCTAGTGCTCTACGAGTATGTTTCATTATTGAGACTCTCTAGATTCAGGTATATCCGTCATGAAATCCATTTCATGTCCATAATCTATCCACCCGTAGATTATGACGATCACGGATAAACTAGCTGAATCATACAGGTCGAGGTCATTGCATACGTATAATCCCTCCGTCACAGGTATCCAGATAATCCCAGAGATATAGAAGTGAACGTCAAATCTCTATAGGTATTATCTCGTCGACGTATCTATTAGCAATCTCTAAATAACACTCGGAACTTACTTCCGATGTATACTGTGGCCACAGATTTAACAGACTGCTAACAATATATGGACTACCTATGCTCTGTACACAGAACTGACGGATCCTATCTTGACACACACAGGATATCCTGAGGATCGATCCACACCCAACGAACAGGCGGAGGTCTGATCTAAATAGATCGGTGACGTGACTGCGATCTAAGTGTGGAGGATGTCTCATACATCCACAGTGGTGTCTCAAGTCGAAGGACCACTATGCTACTCAACCCGAGAAGATTCTTATTGACGTTGGCGTACCATCCATTAAGAATCTTCGGTGAGCCGTTCAGTGTTTATCCACTATAAACACCTACACGTCTATACGAGTCTCCCTAGACTCATGGTTCATTGGGATAAACCATCGGACCAAGTCTCGATATACGACATGTACTGGTCTCACACGGATTTGACTAACCGACCCGTGTTAGCAAATCTTGACCAGGAACTATGTTTGATAAATACATATAGCAGTGACACTTCCCAATGTCAATTACAAACTAACTTTGTAACTGTGTACTGCATTATATATTATCGGGCCTTTGTCTAATATATACATATCACTAAACCATATTTAGTTTCAATCTAATCGTAATCAGATCGAATATGTATATAAGAACAAGAGGTGCAACCATAAATAAGTAATATTATGGAATAAGGGGATGTTTGTATTCATGAATCAGACATAAATACGGCCCGGATTGGCGCTCTGAGCACCAACATCAACAACTCTAGATTAGCAACATGGTTTCCAAAACCTTAAAAGAAAGCTTATAACTACAATAGTCACAACCTTCCTTCATTATACATGCTCAACACTTCCATCAAAACTTCCATCAACAAAAACACAAGGAATAAAGAAAGAAATAACCTAAGAACATCATATGTTAAAGCCTAGATCCTAAGGAACATTTTCCTTTCTAATAGCAAGTGGAAAAACTCACTAAAATCCAAGCTTTCTTTGATTTCTTCTTTCTTTCTCACAAGCTTCCTTTGCTTCCATTAATGGAGTTTTCTTTGAAATGTATTAGGTTATCAAATGAAAGTGAAATGAAAACAATTTATACTTAGGACAAAGAATGCCCTTGGCCGAAATTGTGTATACAAATATACCAAATTTCATTTCAATTTCATTTAACTTTACATTTAGTCAACTTGCATAAATATCTTAATAACACTTTATTAGATATTTAATTAAGTCAACAAATGCAACTAAGAATAATATAACTCTTATATTTAAGTGTATGGCCGAAATTTATAAAGAAATAAAGGAAAAAGATATTTTTATTTTCAAACAATTTTTGAACAAATATCTTAAGAAGTCAAAATCAATTTGACAACCTTTTCCTTTAATGTATAAGTCAACAATTGCAACTTATAATCATTTCCTAACTTTATCATTTGGTGATATATTTATATTTTAATTATATTAATCATTTAACAATTAAATAATTAATTAATTAATTAAATACAAATATATCAAATATATGTATTATATTTACTTTAAATATCTCAAATACATATATTGATATATATGTAAAATACCTTTATTTGACTATTTATTAATGTGTATTTAATAATATCATATATTAAATACAAATACACATTAATTAGGAAATGACGGTTCGGCCCGTTCGCATGTATTTTTCGTTTAACGATTAAACGATTTATAAATAATCATCATTATTCATAAATGTTGCTCTAGTGCTCTACGAGTATGTTTCATTATTGAGACTCTCTAGATTCAGGTATATCCGTCACGAAATCCAATTTCGTGTCCATAATCTATCCACCCGTAGATTATGACGATCACGGATAAACTAGCTGAATCATACAGGTCGAGGTCATTGCATGCGTATAATCCCTCCGTCACAGGTATCCAGATAATCCCAGAGATATAGATGTAAACGTCAAATCTCTATAGGTATTATCTCGTCGACGTATCTATTAGCAATCTCTAAATAACACTCGGAACTTACTTCCGATGTATACTGTGGCCACAGATTTAACAGACTGCCAATAGTATATGGACTACCTATGCTCTGTACACAGAACTGACGGATCCTATCTTGACACACACAGGATATCCTGAGGATCGATCCACACCCAACGAACAGGCGGAGGTCTGATCTAAATAGATCGGTGACGTGACTGCCATCTAAGTGTGGAGGATGTCTCATACATCCACAGTGGTATCTCAAGTCGAAGGACCACTATGCTACTCAACCCGAGAAGATTCTTATTGACGTTGGTGTACCATCCATTAGAATCTTCGATGAGCCGTTCAGTGTTTATCCACTATAAACACCTACACGTCTATACGAGTCTCCCTAGACTCATGGTTCATTAGGATAAACCATCGGACCAAGTCTCGATATACGACATGTACTGGTCTCAACGGATTTGACTAACCGACCCGTGTTAGCAAATCTTGACCAGGAACTATGTTTGATAATATACATATAGCAGTGACACTCCCAATGTCAATTACAAACTAACTTTGTAACTGTGTACTGCATTATATATTATCGGGCCTTTGTCTAATATATACATATCACTAAACCATATTTAGTTTCAATCTAATCGTAATCAGATCGAATATGTATATAAGAACAAGAGGTGCAACCATAAATAAGTAATATTATGGAATAAGGGGATGTTTGTATTCATGAATCAGACATAAATACGGCCCGGATTGGCGCTCTGAGCACCAACCCCAACATAAATAACATTCGGAACTCACTTCCGAAGTATACTATGGCCATAGATTTAACAGATTGCTAATCACATTTGGACTACCTATGCTCTGAACACATAACTGACGGATCCTTTCTTGATACTCACATGATATCATGAGTATGAGTCCACACCCAACGAACAGGCGGAGGTCTGATCTAAATAGATCGGTGACGTGACTGCCATCTAAGTGTGGATGATAACTCATATATCCACAGTGATATCTCAAGTCAAAGAATCATTATGCTACTCAACCCGAGAAGATTCCTATTGACGTTGGTGTACCATCTATTAGGAAATCTTCGGTGAGTCATTCACTGTTTACCAAATAAACACCTACACGTCTATACGAGTCTCCCAAGACTCATGGTTCATTGGGATAAACCATCGGACCAAGTTCGATATACGACATTTACTGGTCTCAATGGATTTTACTAACCAACCCGTGTCAGTAAATCTTGACCAGGAACTTAATTTAAGGATATATAACTTATAGTGACACTTCTCAATGTCAATTACAAGCTATGTTGTAACTATGTACTACGTTGTAAATCCTGAGGTCTTTGTCTAATATATATACATATCACTAAATCAGATTTAGTTTCAATATAATCGAAATTAGATCGAATACATATATAAAAGACAAGATGTGCTACCATTTAAATTAGTAATATTATGGAAAAAGGTATTGCTCGTATTCATGAATCGTACATAATACGATCCGGATTGGCGCTCAGAGCACCAACCCTAACAATATTTATGTACTATACTAACCGTGCAAGGTAATTGTAAAACTAATTAAGGTGGGTTATTTATTCCCTACTGAGCGTGTGGTTTCTTCATCCTTAATCTCAATCATTCAGGAAAGACTCATAATAACTTGGAAAGTGAGGAATGTGGTTGATTTCTCATTGACTTTTGGATCACGACGAATGGATTCCCTTCTCTCATCGATTTTGGTGCAAATTAGGGATGGACAGAGGTCGGTTAGGTTCAGTTTCGGAGTGAACTGAACCATACCAAAAATCGATCGGTTCAAGAACTTAAGAACCAAAGTAAACTGAACGATTAAAACCGATCCAAACCAAACCGATTTGATTTGATTGGTTCGATTTTAAGATTTTGGTTTTTGTTTTGATTTGGTTCAGTTCGGTTCACAACTGAAATGAATTGATTTTTCAGAAGAATTAACTACCAAACAGATCGGTTCAGTCGGTTCGGGTCACGGTTTTATAAATTGTTCAGTTCACGGGTCTGGTTCACAATTCAAACCAAACCAATCAACTTAACTCAAACATAAACCAAAAACCAAAATCGAGTGATATTTTCGGTTCGATTCACTTTTAATTATTTTTGACATAACTAGTGCAAATTTAGAAGTATTCTACTTGTATTGTAAATTATCAAAGTATGAATTTATTGGGTTATGTAATGCATAATCATACTATTGTTTTTGAATTTTGATTATTTGTTCACGACATGTGTTTACATAAAACTGTGTGAATGTTTTTAATTTTTTATACATCATCTTATTTTTATTTTTATTTTAAAGGTTTGATCGATTCTCTTTAACTTTTAACTATTTGATCGGTCTTTGAATAGATTTTACTTTATATTATTTATGGCCGTTGGATCATATCTTACCAAGATACTGTCCTGAAAGACACCGAAAATCATTATATAGCAGCAACAGTTACAATGAAGGAGCCACTTTATTTTATTGTGCAAGTGCTTCCTCCCTCTTTGAAGTGAGTGTTCTCCTCTCCTTAGGCATCAATTTCAAACATAAACTATTTCATGTCCTTTTACTTACAGAGATACTGTATGCACTCCCTTTCCAGGGGAACGGAGCTATAACTGCTCAGAAAACTGTTTTAGCATAAGAACACGTCACAAGGATGCCAACCCTTGATAAGTGTCGAAGAAGAAGAAGAAGAACTAATCTTCTTGAAGGATTGCTCACGGCAATTTGTCTCTCTCAATTCGTGTTAATTTGTTGTTTTGTGTAAAGGGAATTCTGTAATTTTATTCATTGAATGAATTGTTTAAATATATTACAAGAATCCCTAACAAGTTAAGATAAATAGATAAAAAGACACAACTAACTCATAACCTTATTACCTAATTAGGAATCTAAAAATTAGATAATGTTTGAAATAAATAACAAGCTAATAAAATAACTAAAGCCACATTCAAACATACTCTCTTGGCCTTGGAGGCCTCTTCTTGTAATACTTGGATCCCTTCATGCTATTACTAGACTTGATACACTTGGATCCACTTTTGCTCACTCGTGGCTTGATATCCTTGGACTTGAATTTCTTCTTGGACATTTACTTGGGAAATGGTGGTAGATGGATCTGTTGTCAAAATAATGTCATTAAACAGCAATTAAACATGCACTTCAGTCAGATCAAACAACAAAAGTAGATCTAGATGCAATATAACCCTAAAACAGTAAGAACCAGAAAAACCTGATTCAATCGTCCAAGTCGAGAAAAACTCTGTCCTTAAGAACTTATTGGCCCCGTCACAGGTGCTCTACGGACTCGAATTGCCAATGTTCTCCCAGGATAACTTGGATTCTACTTGTTCAAGGTGCACTCCTTCACAAGTGTTTGAACTAGGATAAAATGGTGGATCTCTCTCAAAACAAAGAAAACAATAGTGCCTTTTTTTCCTTATTCACTGAAAATAGTTGTATATATTTCTGTCTTTACATTTGGAATAAAAGCTTTCTTATATAAGGCATGGAGGGGTGCCAATAGGGCATCCCTTGGGGTGGGTTGCAACCCTCCAAGGATTGTAACCTCCCATACACCCCTTGGGAATTCCAAAGATATATAAATACATATACATATCATATTTAATGAATTTGAGGAATTTACAACAATCCCCCACAATTCTTCGAATATTCATTTAGGCACGTGAGAGAGATACCGTGAGCTAAAGCTGCATCGAAATAGGTAGCTTTCGCCTTGAACCTTTCCTAGTGAGTGACAATCGGATTTACTTGGCAAACCAGTGACCCATAGTCTTGAACTGTTCTGCCGTTGGTGTAAACCAAGACAATTGCCAACACACAGCTTTAATTCGACCATTTACCCGTTCTACGGTCGTGTTCATTTTGGCCCTGAACAACGGTCCTGGATTCATCAAGCACTTTAGGGTAACCCGCCTTTAAAGGTTCCCATGGAAGCGGCATCACTTCTTACTTGAAATAGGTGATCTACTATGAAGAGGTAATATGTCTTTACCCCCATTAGGACTCATCTCCTAATATAGTGATCATTAAAAGCCTTAGCTTATCCTAACAATGACAGACAACACTCAGCGTCATTATCGGAATGGGAAAGAGTACGAAACTCTTCAGTGCTCGTTTTGAATTGCACAAAGTTTCTGTTGTCCCTTTTGAACCTAGATCTTGGGATCTCCAGTCAACTAGGTTGGGTTTCCACAGTGACAATTCTTAAATTATAGGCTTCAAGCCCATTCCCTCGATGACTTCTCAACTTGCTCTCGAGGTAAACCTTTAGTTAGTAGATCCGCTAGGTTTTCCTTCGACCTGACATAATCGATCGTTATTATGCCACTTGAGAGCAGTTGACGTATGGTATTATGTCTCTGACGTATGTGTCGAGACTTACCATTATACATTGTATTTTGGGCTCTCCCAATAGCCGATTGACTGTCACAATGTATGCTTATCGCTGGCCACCGGTTGGGCCAACTAGGAATATCCTCCAGGAAGTTTCTAAGCCATTCTGCTTCTTCCGCAGTTTTGTCTAACGCTATGAATTCTGATTCCATAGTAGACCGGGCAATACACATTTGCCTCGAGGATTTCCATGACACGGCTGCATTACCAAGTGTGAAAACAAATCCACTCGTGGATTTGGAATCCACCGTATCAGATATCCAGTTAGCATCGCTGTAACCCTCTAGTACAGCAGGATATCTCTCGTAATGTAGCCCATATTTTGAAGTTTCTCTCAAATACCTCAAAATTCTTACTATGGCTTTCCAGTGGTTGTGTCCTGGATTACTCGTATATCTGCTAAGCCGATTCACAGCTTGAGCGATATCAGGTCGTGTGCAATTCGTGAGATACATCAGACTTCCGATGATTCTCGAATACTCTAGTTGCGATATGCTTGAACCAGTATTCTTTGATAAATGAAGAGTTAGGTCTACAGGGGTTCTAGCCACGTTTAAATCCCATTTGATATATTTATCGAGTATCTTCTCATATAATGAGTCTGTGATAATATATATCCGTCTGATGTCCTAGAAATATTTATTCCTAGGATCACATCAGCTATCCCCATATCTTTCATATCAAATCTGCTGGATAACACGTTTTTGGTAAACTTAATCATTTCATGATTACTACCAATTATCAGCATATCGTCTACATAGAGACACCAATGACATATCCTTTTTGAGTTGATTTGGTGTACACACACTTATCACACTCATTGGTTTTAAACCCATTTGACAACATTTCTTTGTCAAATTTCTCATGCCATTGTTTCGGTGCTTGTTTTAATCCGTACAAGGATTTTACAAGTTTTCACACCTTATGTTTTTGTCCAGGAACACTAAACCCTTCTGGTTGTTCCATGTAAATCTCTTCATCCAATTCACCATTCAAAAATGCCGTCTTTACATCCATTTGATGTATTTCAAGACCAAATATAGCTGCTATGGCTATGAGCATTCTTATCGATGTGATGCGAGTCACCGGTGAATAAGTGTCAAAGTAATCGAGGCCTTCCTTTTGTCTATAACCTTTTATGACAAGTCTTGCCTTATACTTATCTATTGATCCATCCGTTTTCATCTTCCTTTTGAATATCCATTTGTAGCCCAGCGGCTTACAACCTGGCGGAAGATCAACCAACTCCCAAGTATGGTTCTGTAGGATTGAATCAATCTCCACTGTTAATAGCCTCTTTCCAAAGAGGTGCCTCCGGAGAAGTCACAGCTTCTTTATAACTTTGAGGCTCATTTTCTAACAAGTATGTCAGAAAATCGGGACCAAACGACTTAGACGTTCTAGCTCTTTTGCTACGTCTAGGCTCGATTGTCTCAGCATTTACACGTTGATCTGATTCTTGGTTAACTTGATCACTGTCCTCGACAGTATCAACTGTTCTTTTGAGAGACCCAGTTATTTGTCTTTCCTTACAAGGAAACGTCTCTTCAAAAAATATCGCATTCCTTGACTCAATTATCATATTTGGATTGATGTCAGGAATCTCCGACTTGTGTACCAAGAATCGATACGCACTACTGTTGTGAGCATATCCAATGAATACACAGTCAACAGTTTTGGGTCCTATTCTAACCTTCTTAGGTTTAGGAACCATTACTTTGGCAAGACACCCCCACACTTTGAGGTATTTGTAGGAAGGTACGAAACCTTTCCACAATTCATATGGTGTCTTGTCAAGTCTTCTGTGAGGAAGCTTGTTCAGAACGTAGTTCGCGGAAAGCAAGACTTCCCCCCACAAGTTCTGGGGTAGACCCGAACTTGTCAACATGGCATTCATCATTTCCTTCAACGTTCGGTTTTTGCGCTCCGCAATTCCGTTCTGTTGAGGAGAATATGGAGCAATGGTTTCGTGAATAATTCCGTGCACAGAACAATATTCACCGAATGGTGAAACATATTCACCACCTCTATCACTCTTATTCTTTTGACTTTCTTGCCAAGTTGATTTTCAACTTCGCTCTTATAGTGCACAAAGCTCTCAATAGCTTCTGCTTGCTTCTCAGCAGGTACACATAACAGAACCTTGTGCTATGTGCTATCGATAAAAGTGACAAAGTACTTTTTACCGCCTCTTGTTTGCACAATATTCATGTCACATACATCGGTATGTACAAGTTCTAGCGGTTCAGAACTGCGTTATAGAATGAAATGATGTTCTATGAATTTTGGCTTCAACACATGCTTCACACTTATGTTGGCTATTAATTTCAATTTTAGGTATAAGGTCCATGTTAATTAATTTACGCATGGTATCATAATTAACATGTCCTAACCTCCATGCCATACAATTTGTGACACAATAATATAAGCAGACGAACTAGCTTTATTAATAGCACGATTAACAGTCATTACATTTAGCTTGAAAAGGCCCTCAGTTAGGTATCATTTTCCTACATACATATCATTCTTAGTCAATACAAACTTGTCAGAGACAAATACAAGCTTAAAACCAGCCTACTAAGAGAGAGCCCGAGACTAAGTTCTTCCGAATATCTGGAACGTGCAGTACATTCTTCAATGTTAGCTCCTTTCCGGATGTCATCTTCAGAACCACTGTGCCTTGTCCAACCACCTGAGAGGTAGACGAGTTTCCCATTGTCAGATGATCGCCGCTATCGACCTTCTGGTACATGGAAAACATCTTACTGTCTGCACAGATATGACGAGTAGCCCCAGTGTCTACCCACCATTCCTATCGGATTCCCAACTATGTTGGCTTCGGTTACCACTGCTGATAGTTCCATCTCTGAGATATCATCAGGCAGCTGCTCGCCTTCAGTAACATGGGCTCATATTTCTTTTCTCTTGTCCCTTGTTCTGAGTTTTTCCTGTCCTTTGACTCATTCCTTTGACATTTCTCCACAGTTGTAGCATTTTCCCTTGAACTTCTTGTTCCCAGAGTCAGCTCCACTGTTCTTTCTCTTTTTGCTACCCTTTACACCTTCAATGATGTTGGCCTTAGACTCCAGAGTCTTGTAGCTGGCCTTCTCGGACATCCTGTTGTCCTCCTCGATTCTCAATCGAACACTGAGGTCTTCAAGGCTCATCTGCTTCTTTTTGTGTTTCAGATAGCTCCTGAAGTCCTTCCATGATGGAGGCAACTTTTCAATTATGGCGGCAATTTGAAACGTCTCACAAAGTTTCATTCCCTCATCCAATATTTCATGAATGATCAATTGCAGTTCACCCAACTGAGACATCACCGTCCTTGAATCTACCATCTTGTAGTCCAGGAACCTACCCACGACAAATTTCTTTTGTCCGGCATCTTCAGTTTTATACTTCTTCTCGAGAGATTCCCAGAGAATCTTCGCAAAAGTCATGCCTTGGTACACATTGTACAGGGTATTGTCAAGACCACCCAAAAGGTAGTTCTTGCATAAGAAGTCTCCAGACATCCAAGTCTGTTCTCGCTCTACCTTTGCCAATTCAGATTCACCCTCCACAGGACCCGGAGGATCTTTGATGAATTTTGCCAACTGGAGAGTTGTCAGGTAGAACAGCATCTTACTCTGCCATTGTTTGAAATTTGCCCCACCAAATTTCTCCGGTTTTTCTCCGTGAGAGACCGTACTGTGATATTTCCGCTAGCCATATGTAACTGGAAAATCAACAGGGTCAATTAGTCTACGAAAGAAAAATTGCACAACGATCAACGAATGACCTTGTTCAAAGTGATATATGATAAATGTAGATATATAAGTCAATCAAGATTGGATGGAATTACTTGTGTATTATTACACTTTAAATTCTCAACCAATTATGCAACAACCAATCAATTTCAACTTTATCACTATGTGTATGCTTGTGATAATTGAACAACTTAATAATAACTTGAATCTATACTACCAAGATTAATGTGTTTACAGTATATGACTAACCGAGTTAATATTAATTAAAGTTTGCAGTTTATGATACTTACAGGACAAAGTCGTTAGTGTCACGTTCGTATCTACGTTCGACAAGACTGTCCAGTGTGTGTGCGTTCGTGTTGCGTTTGATAACGCGTTCGAACGAAGTGTTTCCAGAGAGTTCACGTTCGAGTAGCGTTTGATAACGCGTTCGAACGGTGTGATTCCCGAGAGTTCACGTTCGTATAGCGTTCGTGAACGCGTTCGAACGGAACGATTCCAGAGAGTTTACGTTTGAGTTGCGTTTAGGAAGCGTTCGAACGTTCTAAGGCAGAAGGCTTGCGTTCGAGTTGCGTTTGAAGACGCGTTCGAACGTTCTAACGAAAGTTCAAATATTTAGCCTTCGCGTGCGTCGGGCGTTCGAACGCCCTACGGTTTTTTCATGCACAGTTCGTATTTTCCAGAAAATATTCAAACCCTAACATGCGAATTACTATCTAATAACATTAAAGCAATAAGTTCTTAAGATTGTTGTCAAAATAATGTCATTAAACAGCAATTAAACATGCACTTCAGTCAGATCAAACAACAAAAGTAGATCTAGATGCAATATAACCCTAAAACAGTAAGAACCAGAAAAACCTGATTCAATCGTCCAAGTCGAGAAAAACTCTGTCCTTAAGAACTTATTGGCCCCGTCACAGGTGCTCTACGGACTCGAATTGCCAATGTTCTCCCAGGATAACTTGGATTCTACTTGTTCAAGGTGCACTCCTTCACAAGTGTTTGAACTAGGATAAAATGGTGGATCTCTCTCAAAACAAAGAAAACAACAGTGCCTTTTTTTCCTTATTCTCTGAAAATAGTTGTATATATTTCTGTCTTTACATTTGGAATAAAAGCCTTCTTATATAAGGCATGGAGGGGTGCCAATAGGGCACCCCTTGGGGTGGGTTGCAACCCTCCAAGGATTGTAACCTCTCATACACCCCTTGGGAATTCCAAAGATATATAAATACATATACATATCATATTTAATGAATTTGAGGAATTTACAACAGGATCCATGCCTCTGGGCTTGGAATTTGGAATGCTCCATGTTTCATGTCATAAGGGTCAATAATGTGACCGAGATAATTAATATAATTGAGGTCACAAATATGATTGAGGGTCAGCAATATTTTGAAGTCACAATTATGATTGTGCTCAATGTGACTGAGGTTAGAAATGTGACTGAGATAACTAATGTGACTGATATTATAATTATGTCTATGTTCAATATGACTGAGGTTCAGCAATGTGACCGGGTCACAAATATGACTGAGGCACAACCATGACTAAATTATTAGTCACCAAACTAATACTCACATTGTAACTATGACTCAGTTATTTGTGACTTAAGTAAAATGTTGTTGTGATTGTACTCAATGTAACTGAGGATCGACAATGTGACTGGGTAACTAATGTGATGAAAGGTAAGAAATATAAGTTATGTAACTGAAGCACACATAATATAACTTTTAGTCACCAATGTGATTGAGGTAAAAATGTAACTATAACGAATGTCAATGTGAAGTACATGGCACGTAACAATTTTGGAGCTAATTTAAGTCTTACGTAAGTCTGAATTTGAGATAGGTTTGTTGATGAAAGTTGTAGGTATGAATGTTAAGCGCATGTATATTTTTACAGATTGTGATTTGGAATCTAAATGAAAGAAACATGAGTGTTTGAAAATAACTAATTTAAAATTATTACTCTTACAAATATAAAGGTCATATTTATCCATTTTTCTCCCCTAAACATATCGATAATTGATCTTATTTTAAAGTTTATAATTTATAGATAATATATAATTTTTTTTATGAAACAATATATTTTGAAAGATATTTACGTTGAAAATAAAATAAAAACACACCCTACAAGCACATGGGGTGTGTTCAATTTTTTTTTATTTTTTTTTAATAAATTCCTATAATTTCACACCGACTAAATGCAAATTTTTAAAATTAGCTCGAGTTAAATACTAAAGATTCTATATTAACTGGGTTTTTCAATAAAAGCCCCTAAATATAATCATTGCATGCTATCTGCCAGTAAACTTGTGGGATGACGACGTTTTCGAAATAACATTACAAGTAGCTAACGAAATAAAAATTTCCCAGCAAATCTTTGCTTATAACAGGTTCATGCATTACATTTTCAACAGTTTTTGAATCTAAATTGAATCTTCACGTTGTGTATAAACATTAAAGTTACACTTCTGCAACACTTGGAACTCAAAAACAATTTAACTTTTATGTCTACTAAATTTCATAACCACCAAATGCATGCATATCCCCCTTGAAAGGAAAAAATAATCAATTATAAAGCCTCCCCATAACCTACTTTTTCCCCCATCTGGTCCTTTTCTATTCGCTCTATAAATAAGCCGTGCTTTAGTCCGCACGAGGGCCACTGCCACTTGTTGAAGGTTTCTTACCACCATACCTCTGTCAAAGACCAAAAACCAGATCATTAACTTCTGAGCAGTGGGCGTTAGGAAGTAATGCAACCACAATATTCAAGTATTTGGAGCTAACCTGTTTTCCAATGTTGAGCGGAATGTATTTGTACTTGATCATGTGTGCGATTTGGCGTCTCATTGTAAGAACAAACAGAACAATCCAGTAACAGAGTAATATAGGCCAAAAGACAGGAACATCAAAAACAGAAAAGAATGTCATTAGAAAGGCTATGCAGAAGGCCTTGGTCATGGAGTACCTGGAACCACAGGGAAAGAAAATTTATGATCAGCGAAAATTACAAAAAAGAACATCCCCCCATTATCAGGGGATTCATACATTTCAATCTAGCTTAATCACATGCCCAGTGTCTCGAGAAACGTAACAGCGATTACCAAAATATAGAATGAGATGGATCATATCAAAGTTGGACAAGAATGGTTTTATCATGCATTTGTAAGTCATCACTTGTTTGTCAAACTGATGTTATATTACTAATATTTACCTATAATACTCCAACAGTTATAAAGAAAATACAATCCATTAAGATGTTGCATCAAAAAGTTATTCTTAAAGAGAAAAAAATGCTGGCACCTAATATAAAAGCAAAACTAGTAGGAAATTATTTCAGAAGAAGTAACTAGTCCAGTAAACCTGCAAGCAATACATAATAAACCTATGACTGCGCCAGTAACCAAATCACCAACCATAGAACAGAACAGTGATTAAAGAAGCAGGTCATTGCGAAAGGAATGTAGCCGGGATTTATGAGTAATTTAAATGTAGCTGGGATTCATAAATAATTTATATAAAAGCACTTAGTGAATCAAACATCAGAATAAAAAATGTAAGCAATAATTCCTAAGGAATAATTAAACTAATATGTAAAGTGCCAGAGTGCCACCATATCCATGTATTTCAAATACTGAATGCCAGAGCGAGACGGAGAGAGTTTCCCAGTATAATAACATTCAGGAAAAAGAAATGTAAGTGGCAAATTAATGTGTAATAGCAAATTAAGCCCAAAGAAAAAGATTTGTCCAAAGACTGACATGAAGCAGCCACAATATTAAACCAACAATGAGGCTGAGATACTCATCCCACTATTCATGACTTCCTCGCAACATCACATCACAGCCCCCAAATAAAATTAAGCAACCTATATATTAATTAACAAGACTATGAACATTGCCTAACATTATAAGCATTCATGAGATATTTCCAGTACCAAAATTTAAACTCCGGAAGTCGGCGAAGAAAAGGCTTGAATTCATCTGAACCCTTTGTCGGCAGCAAAGGCCCATCAGAAACTTCAAGTTCCGGATCAACCAAAGGCGACAAAAACCCAATAAGCAAATTAAGGAGATAGATCCCAAGACCATAGGATATGATGTAGAATCCTAGCACATAATAAACCCGGAAGCAGTAGATAGCCACAATTACAAGGGTTCCAATCCACCTGTAAACTGCATGTGGAGTAGTCTTATCCAGGAAATACTGATATAACCTCCAAGCATCATGTCCCCATTGTGCTACAGGTGATGCCTTTGAGGCAATGTCGCCTCCAACTCCCTCCATTCAATTTACGTATTAAAAGTCCTGCAAATATATAGCACAGTCCATTCAAAAATTACACATTATACTCCTAACAATCACCAGATATAACATATACACTAATGCTCTAAAACGCGCTAGGCAGTAGTCGGTGGCGACCCAACGCCTAGCACCTAGGGTGCCTAAACGGGGCCTAGGAAATTAATCGGAAACTGAAGTTTTCCATAATTAGGTTTAAGATTTGGCGTGATTTGGACAAATTAATTATAAGGAAATAATGGGTCAGATTTATAGATGTTTAATTTGATGAGAAACTAGCAAAAATTAAAGAAATTAGGGTTTTTTAAATTAGGGTTTATGTTTTAAATTGGGGAGAGAGTTGATTTTGTAAAATTAAGGTTGGGGATAGGGTGTAAAATCTGGCCGGAAAAAGGCATCAATTTTAAACTCTGCATGACGATTCGAAATTCGTTAGAATGGGCGGCAAAAGCCGCCCATTCTGGCGAACGCTGGCCCCAATGATTTGGGGCCAGGTTCGGCGGCCATAGGCTGCCGAGCCTAAACGTGCCGCTTAGGCAGCACTTTTTAGAACAGTGATATGCATGCATGTAACAGAATAAATATCAGTGCTTCTCATAAACTTCAATCACAACCCTAGCGAATATAATATCTTCAAGTCTAATCCCAATTTAAGCATTGATAATAAACACCTCTGCGGCTCTGCCCTACTAATAGTAATTGCAGACATGGTCATTCAATTCAAGCTTCAAATCAGGACCATAGTACCGATTTTGATGTAATCATCACACAGTAACACAAACATAAATAATAAGAATAATAAAAGCCCTTGCAAATAAACGCCTCTAAAAGAGAAAAAATGCAATTAATTAGAAGTATTTCTTTATATATTTCTTTTAACCAAAGATCAAAAGCAATATCCCCAGAAAAATACACACACCTAATAGAAAGATCCAAGATTTTATATTTTCAATTTCCCAAGCTTTCTCGCCCACCAAACAGAAGCTAGGGTTTCTTATAACAGCTAATTTACTTCAAAGATAAAAGGAAACTTTACCCCAGATCTCAACGAAAGAATCCCAGATGGAAAATCACTAATCCCAGAATAATGGAGCATTAATTAATGAAAAACAAATAATAATCGAAGATAATTAAGTAAAATATTGAAACAGGAAAAAATAAATAAATGGGGTGATGATAAAAGGAGGATTTTTTATCAAGGGAAAGAAGAGTAAATAGCTGACCTTTGAAACGAGTCTTTTGTTGTTCAACTTCCAAGGACTCAAATTGATTCGAGGGAAGCAAAGCGAAACGAAATGCAACCAGATCTCGCAAGAGATTAAAGAAGATTGTTTTTGTTTCTTCTTTTGGCCTTTTTGTTTTCATCTTATATATTTTTCATTTTATTTTTTTTTACTATTTTTTTATTATTATTATAGGTTTACCAATAGTGACGCCATTGAAAAGTCGTTGAAATATTTGAGTTACCAGCCAGCAGGGGAGTACGCATCCCACGTGCCTAAAGAAGTACATTATTTTGGCCCTTCTGAAGATGCTCCGTGCAATAAACCAAGGTCACTTACAATTTGCATTTTCAAATGTAGATATAGTTTTCAATTTATAACAAATAGGTCCCCATTTCCCATGGGTGGTAATTTGGGTCAGATTTCGTTTATTCGATTTGATTTATATTAAAGAGAATATAAATTTGAAAATTTGATTTATTTAATGAATAGATCGATTCATCTCATTTATTTAATTTATCAAATGTAAATATGTGTTATGATTCGTTTATTATATTCTTTTGCTAATTGTTGTTATTCTTTAATTGAGATTCGAGAAGTTATTGTCAATAATCATAAAAAAAAATGAAGAATTAATGTACATAAATTGCAGTAATTCATGTTGTTGAATCATATCAGAATTAGACGAATATTCAGCTAGTATTCATTTATTAAATGAATATTCGAATACGAATCTTGATATTACAATTTGTTTATTAAATGAATTAAATACGAATTCATCACAGTTTTTAAGATTCAACACAAATTCAGTCGTCAATTCGTTTTATCACTACTATTATATCTTAGAAGTATTTATGTCGAGTCAAATTTGAGTCGATCAAGCCCTATTTGTTTATTATTCATGCCAATAATCTGAATCACTAATCAACCCATTTATAACATATCACTTTTTTAACATGATTTTAAGTTTTCTCTTAAAAAATCAATTGTCTAATATGTTTTTAATATTTTGCCAAAATATTTGTAGTACAACCTATAGAAATTCATAGGCCTATGAGTATAAAAAACAATGCATCTTATATGACTCTCTATATATATCTAAAAATGACATCATTTTTAATTTATGGAGTCATGTGAGAGAATTTATTCTAATTGTTTGTATACTTCATACATAAATAAAATACTTGTTATATAAACAATATAGTGTCAATTTGTTAGTCTTTATAGTAGTCTTGATTTATGTGTAGGATGTCCTTTTTTTATCATAAATTTAGGGAATGTAGCCACATTAAATTTAAGTAGAATTTGAAAATTCAGTTTTAGTTCTAGGTTCTAATCTTATGGGGAATTATACACAATAATTTAAGAAAAATCCTAATTATTATTTTTAAGGATTACCAACAAACACCTTTAAGTCTAACAACAATAAATCAAAGCAAATATAACAATGCAGTAAACAAAATCAACACAATAATTTTGTTAACGAAGTGGAAAACTCGTGCGAGTAAAAAACCACTCTTGGTATCTAGGATACCAGCCAAAATCCACTATAATGAGAAAAACTTACAGTGATGGTAAAAGACCTATAACAGTAACTCAGCCGACTCTAATACCTCTAGACTGTAATACTCCGAACAACTCATCGAGCCCACACCAAGGGACCTTCAAATTCTCTGAAATCTCTAAGCGGATCAACTCTGCAAGCACGTAACATCGGAATTCCGACTACCAATCTTCCTCTTTGAGAACACTGAAGGTTTAGGAAATTAGGTTATGTTGTGTTTGTGTTGATGGTCAATCAAATGAGAATCTCACCAAAACAGAGAAGACAGCTAAACAACAAAGTTTTCAAGGTGGATTATCAAGAAGGTTGAAAATTTAAGAAGATTTGAGGCCCGGAGTAATGTGTTTTCAACACTTGTGAAAGTGGCTTAATGTTTGTTTATATCAGGTAGGGCAAAGATAAGAGTTTATTTATGCAAAACAAGCTTAAAAACATGTTTAAAATAACTCACTTACGCGCGGGCGTTTGAACGCCTCTCAAACGTAACTCAAACGCAAATTTTCTGTCTTCGGGCGTTAGAACGCTCAGACGAACGCAACTCGAACACACGTCGCGGATTGATTTTGAGGTGTAAATTAAAACGCTTGCAACTTTCTCGTCTCGTGATCAAATCATACGTTCTTTATATGTATGCGGTCTTCTTCGAGTCTACTTTCCAATGAAACTGACTTCATGGTAATTAGAGCTTTAAAACTTCTGAAATTTCTAAAATAGTGAACATTACTTTGATATCTCCATATGATATTGTCCAAATACTTGTCCAATTGCTCCGAGATCTTCAAGACTCATTACAACTCAATTGAACTTATTTTGTTATGGACATTGCCAATAAAAATACAACTAAAAATCTTCGTCTTTGGCATTCCATGATAAAACTACTACCTAATACAAAGACTAAGGTTAAATTGTTAGTATCTAAGACATGCTTCCAAGATCCTAAACATGATTTCAAGTGTGAAATAATCAAGTAAATTTGTGGAAATACTTACATTGATTTGTTGAGAAATTTCAAAAATTTCCTTGTAGGATGAAGCTCCAAGCTCTTGATTTGTTATTTTTCTACTTAGGTGAGTTTCCCTAACACCTCATTTGACTCTTCAAGTGCTAGCTTTTAAGAAATTTTTGAAGAAAAAATTTTCCTTCCATAGAGAGCAAGTTTCGGCAATGGCTAGAGGAAGAAGAGAGAGTTTTTTCAAATTTCAAAATTGGTAGTTGTGAGTGATTAAAGGAATCAATTAATAATGCCAACCAATTCCATTTGATGTAAGACATTTGATGTAAGTCATGGGTCCCACCACATTTAAATTCAAAATTTAAGTTGGCTTCTCCAACACACAACTAAGTTTGGGCCCGGGTTCGTTTAATTCCGAATTAAATTGTCGTCGCGACATAATTAAATCCAATTTAATTAAATAATTATGCCTAGCAAAATTATTACGATAGACGCTTACGAATTAATTCCAAATTAATTCGTTCGCCCGAATTAAAATCCAATTTTAATTTCGTATTGAAATCCAATTTCAATTAATATATCTGATATATTATTTTAGCCCAAATAAATAAATTAAATAGAAAAATCCAATTTAACTATTAAATTTATTTTATTGATTAATTCTAAATTAATCGCGTTCTCTCTTCTGTACGAATTTAATCCCAGATTAATTCTTACCGAAATTAATCCCAGATTAATTTTCTCTCTCATAATTAATCTCAGATTAATTATATGAGTCAAATGTCATTGGTGAATCTTTGGGAAGCGACCCAAGAGATTCCTGGATATGTTGGCAGTAAATACGGTCATCAGACTATCCGAACACGTGCGTACCCCGTACCACATTCTCACCGATTTACAAGACATGGTTGGCTTCTAGCAAAGCATTGTGCCTACCCAATTCTCCAGAAATATTCGCCGAGGAATAAAATTTATATCAGGCTTAGTAATACAATGTAATGCGTAATACGATCCAGCATCGGATGTCACATGCTAGGCCTAGGGCTGGCTCTGTGTCTGCCCCGTATGAAGCATATATCGAATCCCGAGCAACTAGTCTCTATAATTGGAAAGTCATGACCTAGTTATACTTTCCCGATAGCTGCAGCATTTAAGAGTACTAGTTTTGAATCATGTGTGACCATCATCTTCATATGAATGAAGTGATACTCTCATCTTGACATCACATCCAATACACGACGATTCTCAGTAAACCCAATAGAGGCGTACACAGAACCTGTTAAAGTTCCAGACGACCAATACCAAAGTAAATTGATTGTCACAAGTAATAGTGATGCAAGTCTCAGGTTAAAGATCACATACACATACCCTGATTCGGATTCCCATATACACATAGTCATACTACCAATGGGATTCTGAGTGGGTCTATCCAGAGCGAAACTGTTCCCGATCCAATGGCTAACAGAACCTCTTATTACACTTGCATAAGTATCCAATAACTAAATATATGAGAACTATGTCGTTAAGCTTCCATAACGCGCACAAGTGTAATACTAGTTTATTCCGCATTATCGATGTCCAGTCTCGATAATACTACGACTAGGGATATTTAATGATTAAACAGTTCGTGGATTAATATTGTCTCATATCTTATTAATCTGATTTAACCATATGGACTTTTATCATTATATATATCCAAGTAATCCAATTACAATAATGATAAAATAGCAATTTCCTTTTGTCACATAGTTAATTTGTACAAAAACACAATGTTATTTACAAATAATGATGCTATGGGTTATAATTGTCCAACAATCTCCCACTTGGCCTATAGCCAATCACTCAAGTATCTAATACATGAACTATATACATGTCGCTCAAATTTTTACTGAGAAATAGCTTTCGTCAGCGGATCTGTAATGTTGTCATTTGATGCGATCTTCTCGATCTTCACATCGCCACGATGTATAATCTCACGAATCAGATGAAATCGTCGAAGTACATGTTTAGATCGTTGATGAGACCGTGGTTCCTTAGCCTGTGCGATAGCCCCATTATTGTCACAATACAAAGGTACGTGCTCAGCTGCTAACAGAACTACTCATAATCCAATTAGAAATTTACGGATCCAAACTGCTTCTTTTGCTGCCTCAGCTGCAGTAATATATTCTGCTTCTGTTGTTGAATCGGCAACAGTCTCTTGCTTGGAAGATTTCCAGCTCACTGCTCCGTTGTTCAAATAAAATATGTACCCTGATTGCGACTTACAATCGTCTTTATCGGTTTGGAAACTTGCATCGGCGAACCCAATCACCTCAAGTTCTCCTTCCCCATATACTAAGAAAGCATTTTTAGTTCGTCTAAGATACTTAAGGATGTTCTTTACAGCAATCCAGTGATCATCACCTGGATCGGCCTGATAGCGACTTCACATGCTCAAAGCATATGAGACATCACGTCGTGTACATATCATGGCGTACATGATTGATCCTACTGCTGAAGCATACGGGATCCGAATCATTGCATCTCTCTCATCTTGAGTTTTAGGACACATGTCCTTCGATAGAGAGAGGTCATGTGACACCAGAAGCAGCCCCATCTTGAACTGATCCATGTTGAATCTCTTCAACACTTTGTCAATGTACGAGCTCTGGGAGAGTGCCAGCAGTTTTCTAGATCTATCTCGGTAGAACCTTATTCCTAGAATAAAGACTGCCTCTCACAGGTATTTCATGGAGAATTTTAATGAAAGCCAAGCTTTCACCGATTGTAGTATGGGAATGTCATTGCCAAGAAGCAACACATCATCAACGTATAGGACAATGAATGTCAGTGCGCTCCCACTAACCTTCTTATATACACAAGAATCATCTTCATTTTGAATGAAACCATATTCTTTTATGATCTCATCAAAAAGTTGGTTCCAAGAACGCGATGCTTGTTTTAATCCATAAATGGATCGATTTAACTTGGTTGGTATACATAGAATCCATTTCGGACTTCATGGCTTCTTGCCATAAAGCAGAGTCGATACCTTGTATCGTTTCCTCATACGTAGTCGGTTCATCTTCCTCAATAAGATTAATGTCTACATGAGGTGAGATCAGAAACTCATACCTCTCAGGTTATTCTCTGACTCTCTCCGACTTACGCGGTTCTTGTGTATTAGAAGATTATGGAATAGTCTCATCTCTGATGGACTATTGGTGTTTCGTGAGGGGGTCGGTGGCAGGAACAGTATCACTCTGATTTTCATCAAGTTCTACTTTCCTCCTACTTACCATTACATTCATGAATTCCTTTTCTAGGAAAACTGCATGAACAGCAACAAATATTTTGTTCTCTTGTGGGTTGTAGAAGTAATATCATTTGGTTTCCCTAGGATAACCTACAAATAGGCACTTATCCGATTTGGGTTCTAGTTTGGTATCATCCAAAAGTTTAACATATGCCCAGCATCCCCAAATCTTCAGGAATGAGAAACTCGGTTTCTTTCATGTCCATATTTCATATGGAGTCTGTCCAACAGACTTTGACGGAACCTTATTCAAAATAAGTATTACAATGTTTAATGCGTATCCCCAGAAGGAAATTGGTAGCTTTGTGCGACTCATCATTGACCTTACCATGTCCAACAAAGTTCGGTTTCTCCGTTCGGACACACCGTTCAATTGAGGTGTTCCGGGAGGAGTCCACTGTGAAAGAATACCATATTCTTTCAAGTAATCTTGAAACTCATTGCTTAAGTATTCAAAATATAAATACCCTTATTAACATCTGCTATACATATCAAAAATATCATCTTTATATACAAAACACCCAGTGTTCCGGAATACAAAGGTATACCAGTATCGGGTTAAACTAGATACAGAGATGATGTTCCTAGTCAAACTAGGTACAAAATAACATTCACATAATGTAAGTACATGCCCCGATGGCAGATTCAAAACATAGGTGCCAACTGCCAAAACAGCGAATGACCTATATCTAAATTGGCATACCACCTATATCTAAGTTTGCATGCTTTAAAAGTAATTTGAAGTACGGCAAACACGCAATCTCATGAACATATTAAATAAATAAATATGGAAAGATAAATAAACAAAAACGGTAAAAGCATAATTATTAAAAAGAGCTAACTAAGCATATGATGGGGAAATGAATAACTAAGGAGGCAAACATGCATAAAACATGATGAAGGAATCTGTCCAGTGCATGCGCGTTCGTGTAGCGTTCGTAAACACGTTCGAACAGTAAACAGAATGCACGCTTTCGAGTAGCGTTTAATAACGTGTTCGAACG